>JAUZND010079268.1:0-16218 GCA_034780555.1 Coelogynopora nodosa | reverse complement strand
TTTAATATAATGGGAAAAAATCCGCTCCTAAAATAAGTCTGTAAAAGACGAAAGTTCAAATTAGCCGGAGTAGACTGTAATATAAAATGCAAACTTTGATAAGTTTTAATAAAATAGAGCACCATTCATAAGGATGACCTTTACTTGTAAGTGTCAAATATAAAACAAAAAAGAAACGTAGCTAAAATCGAAAATTCAGATAAGCCGGAGTTAACATTTAATGTATAATATAATGGGGGGGAAATTCGCTCCTAAAATAAGTCTGTAAAAGCCGAAAGTTCAAATTAGCCTGAGTAGACTGTAATACAAAATGTAAACTTTGTAGTTTTAATAAAATAGAGCACGATTCACAAGGATAAACATTTACTTGTAAGTGTCAAATATAAAGCAAAAAGAAACGTAACAAAAAAGTTATACTCAGATTTCTTGCATTTATAAAAGATAAAATAATTTATGTTGCACTATTATATACCATTATTGTTAAAAAAATACTTAGTCAACTATATTATTCTAGCTATATTTTTTATACTCGTGTAGAATTAGAAACAAGTAGGTATCCGGCTAATTACTTTAAAAATGTCAAATAATATATTTTCTTTACACCGAACTTAATTTAGAAACATTTTAAAACCAAAATGTCACACAAATACCAACAAAAACGATCATCCACATTACAATAATATTTAAAAAATAAGTAAACTGGGTGACTGCTCTATTTAATTTCAATTATAGTATTTTTCGTTAAATAAAAAGAAATTTGACTTTTAATATATATAGTATGTATAATACAGCTAAATAGATTGTATTACCTTGATGCCAAGAAACAGGTGCCACATTTCGAGGCATTTTTGTTGGTAAATTCCAATTTGGACTGAATGCAATTTCAAGTTCAATAATATCTTAACTAACAAATCATTGGAAGCCAGAGTTTGCATAGTCTGTCAACAAAACATTAGCGACAGTTTTGTGTTTATGCCAATAATTTTGCCCTTAACATCTAAATTGGAAAAAACTAAATTATTTTTGCTCGATTTTGATTGGTTGGCTGACATACTATAATCGAAGTAGGGTGGAATTAATTTAACAAAAAATGATGCAATTGTCGATATTCTAAAAACAATTAGCTTTCAAAAATGTGCTAATATATATAGTTAACCTGGATGTATTTTCATAAGTGAGGTATCAAAATAATCACAGGAAAAGTCATGAAGTTTCAGTAAAATACATTTAGAAATGCGATTACAATGATAAAAAATATACCTAGTGGGCCGCAGCGGCCCATGTTGGGTTAATAAACTATGTAAAAACGAGAGTAAAATTTTTAAAAAAATCGCTTTAATAATTTAATAAAGATGGGAGTTTCTTTGAAAGTTTTATATAAAAATATGTCCTGGTCTAATAAAAAAACGAGAGAAATAACGCTCCTATGGCAGGTTACACTGCTTTTGTACACAAAAGCAGTGCAACAGCGCAGCTTCAGTAAATTATGAAAATAACATCGATTACATGCATATTATTACTCTGATTTAAAAAAGTATAAGGCATTAACCTGCTGTGTCTGCCCTCTGGACAATTTACGGAATAACGACCTCATTCTTTTCCTGTCCCAACTATTCTTTTCCAATACATAATACACTATAATGAGATACTTATGAATGTCACAATGTTTGATTTTAACAGATCCTTGATAAACTATTTGTTCAAAATATAACAGATTTATGGCTTTATTATAAGCGAATTGTCCAGTTTTTTTATTATAGATAATAGTTTGTCATAAAAATTAATAGGTACACATTATATATCTTAAATATTAATTTTCAATAATATAATACACGTTGTTTTGTTATCCATACGAGTATAATGCAATGTGAAGACTATAATAGGTTTTATATTACATTAACTATTGATTTTAAATACTCCCCGCTGGATAAGGATAACATTTAACACTTTCAATAATGTAGATATAATTGTAAAAGGACGTAAATAATAACATATTGTCTATTATCATGAAGATTTAATCAAATGGATACTTTCTGGTTTTAATCTAAACTGTACGTCTTGGTAAATGTATAATTAATACAATATAACGAGTAACTATATAATGCAACATTCGAAGAATCTTTCTTAATTACTTGATGTTATTGTTAAATTTTAACATAACTAAGTTAATAAAACTTACTTCCATTGTATTAGGCGCTTTTAATTAAATTACATGCTACTAATATTCATTAATGACCCGCGTTAAATGTAATGTTCTTAGTTAATGAACTAATTGTACAATTTGAACGTTTCCCACTATTTAAAAAAATGGAAATTTTATTATATAACGTTTATGAAGTTATAAATAACTTTTTAATTTGATTTTTTAAATTCCGAAAACAAAATTTATTGAAAAAAAATAATAGTCATTACTATAAATTATATTAGTAAAATAATGATCACAAAAATACACGTGGTACTATAATTTAAAAAATTACATATTTAATAGAAAAACATTCGGAATACATGATTTATAGTTTAATTAAATAAATGCAATTTTTGTAAGCTTATATCACGTGGTACTATAATTACAAAAATATTAAATATACAAAAGTGACAAAAAGTGCCGTATAAATCACACTACACAATTCTGATAGTTTTAAGTAAGCTTGACGAGATTTCTTCTTCGTGTCATTTGCTTGCAGGTGGGACATCGTTTGTTGCCCTATCAGTTAATACAAAATAAGAGATTTCATCAATCAAGAGGTAATAGATCAAAATATTTGAAATAATATAGAATAATGTTTGGGGTCAATATGATCTCGACATCCAGACCTGGTTAACCTAAGAAAAAATTTCGCATACAACGAACAATCAATTATCTTACAAAAGCTTACCATTGCAATTTTATATGCATCTATTGAGTACAAATAAATATAAAGAGTAAAATGCTGTCTGTATGAAAACCAATAAAATAGACCGGAGAGTAGTTGAGTAAAGAACACATTCAAGTAATTTTAGTAACACAAATTAATATTGGGAGTCCGACAGTTGAAAATAACACATGAAATTATTATTTTTCTCAAAAAAAAATTTACAACACCCTCAAAAATGCACACAAATGTAGGAAATTTTACAATATAACCAGGTTTGCGAAATTCTATGTTTTCAATAATCTCCATCTTATATTCTTAGTAACAGTTGTAGTAATTCAAAATGACAAATTTTCAACAACTCTGCATCAAAATATATATTGCTGATTACAAACTATTGCTTGTATTTACATAATTTAAGAGTGATGACAATGGTCTTTTCGTTTATATTTTACACAAAATGGTGTTTTATTACACTATAGTGTATATACATATATATCAGACTAATTAGCTATAAAATAGACATATTATATTAAACTCATATTTATTAAATCATATTATATAGGCTACACTAAATAATATAAATAACATGTATAATATGCTAAAATTAAAATAAATTCATATAAAACCACACATAGTACAATACGTTTCATAATGCAAAGTGAATTCATGCAGGAACGTTTTAGTTTACATTAAACACAATATTTTGTGATAAATCCAGATGTACTGGATAAACTGATAACATTTTTGAAATCTACACCTCAAAATTAGTTATAATCACAATTTACTTTTCAATGATGCAGGCCAGTATTATCGATGAAGTAATTAATACCTAATATTTATTCCCATTAACATTATTTTAATTATTTAATCAATAAATAAACAAGTTTAAACTATTTACATTACCTTAAATATAAATTAGTAAAGCTATAGCTCTATTTCCACAAAAAATTACATAAATTTGGTACTGATTGATTATAATCAAAACCAAGTTTATGTAACTTTTAATTAAAAGTGATATAAAAAATAAAAATAAACTAAATTTAGGAATTATGACAATTACTTTTTGTTGAGATGTCCATATATCTACGAGGTATTAACTACTTTTTAAAATATGTGAATGAAATAATCCGGGTTTACAAAATAAGCTGACAACTTTAAAAACATAATAATCAAGAAGTCTAGTTCAAGAATATATAAATAAGAGAAAATCTTAATCCATGTTTGCCATCTTACTCGAGAATTCTAAATCCCGACTGTATTTTTCGATACAAGTCAAGGTACTCAAGACCATTAGTGATAACAGAAATATTGCAATTATGTTTATATTCCAGATTGCATTAAGACTGAATGTGGTGTCACCCTGGAAAAGTAACAACATATAGACACCAAATATATCGGGGTGGAGCACGAAATTTTGCGGTTCCCTTATATAAAAACTTGAAGAAGATACATTATATTTATTTTCAGCAAAATGTCTGAAATCCCGAAACCTGTTAACTATGTTGACCACTCCTCATCAGTCTATCTATAGCGTAGCCGCACAGTACAACATCAAAACACTATTTATTTTCGACCTAACTGGTTCTAAGTGAGTTCATCACACTGCACCTGATCAATGATTTTCTTCCAACAAAGAAGGCAACAGATGTGTTTGCAGAGAGCGGCCACTGGTGTCAGTGGTGGTTGAGCCCTGCAGTAGCCACACTGGGAGCCTTCTGATGGGGTTCCTTCCAGCACTTCA
This sequence comes from Coelogynopora nodosa, assembly GCA_034780555.1. Classification (NCBI taxonomy): domain Eukaryota; kingdom Metazoa; phylum Platyhelminthes; order Proseriata; family Coelogynoporidae; genus Coelogynopora; species Coelogynopora nodosa. The sequence goes on along the minus strand of JAUZND010079268.1, from coordinate 11,622 downwards.
CCTGGAGTGTAGTAAAGTTGGAGATTGACGAAAATAAGCTCATGTGTACACTTCACGTTAAGTTGGTCACACAATTAATATTAGACAACTTCTACAATCTAAATAAATATACAAAAAATTCTACATTTTACCAAAAAATGATGTTTATCGACAAAAATGAAATAATATTTGATAAATACACCGAGACAATATTTCGCTCTGTTTTATTATTACTATTAAACCTGAAACAAAAACACCGCAGACACTATTTTGAACTGAACTTAGAAAATGAAATAGTTGCCGCTAAGTGTGTCTGTATAAACATCTACACTGATGCCGGAAAAAATATCAAGACGCAATGCTTTGTATGCGTACTATGATATACATTTATACCAAGTAAGTAACATTGTATAATAGATTCGAGTAATATAAAAATGTGATCAGTATAATATTACTAATTGTTAAATTTGCGATGAAAATTTCTACAAGAATAGTGGTTTCACGTTAATATCAATGACTATAACAATAAGGAAGCAGTTGCATGGATACCAAGCCCAACAATTATATCAACTTAATACGCTAGTTTTCTAATAAGTGAGATGCAGTTATTAACATAATTAAAGTCAATTCTGTACAATACACTCAAATAAAAGAAATACAGGCGACGACAAGCAATTAGTTATGAGTGAAATTTTAGTCGATATACACGTCAAGACGAAAAAATAATATTTATGACATTTTGTATTAACCTAAATGTATTTAGAAATTAATTATCATTTTAATCTCTGAAATTGTATTATTAATTAAAAAGGAATCAGTCACACAGAAAGTATTGAGGTTGGTGTCAGGCCTGTGTAGAGATATACGGACCTTGGTTCTCTTGATCTTCCCTGTTCTTCTCTTCCAGGCAATCCAATCCCGTCAACTGACAACAGAGGTCTCGGAATCTTTGCTGATCTTCACACAAAACAAAGCCATGAAAATCTGAATTGGGACGGGAAGATGAAATAGGAATATTAAAAACACGGCGATAATATGTCCACCGCATTATTTATAATGTATCAAATTTTAGCAATGATTCAAATTAGAGACATTTTAAAGTTTATTTTATCTCATTCGGAATGCTCAATGGACGCTGTTATTATAAACATGGCACAATCTGGGTGGCGAAAGTTAAGTAAAAGCAGTGGTCAATATATATATATATATAATAGTGGTCAAATTGAAGAAAGTAAAAAGGAAATGTAGTTGAAAAGGCGCTTTCGGCTTATATAAATGCCTCATATAAATAATTCACATAAATAATGTATACTAATTGTCTAGGTGAATATTATATTAGTTATTTAAAATTATTTAAAACTGACATTAAAACCCTTTAAACCTAGGTGGTTACACTGAGTGGTGGTATGCGGATATATTAAATTAATTAATGTACAGATATATATATATATAATTATCGTCATCGTTATGAGAACATATTAGTAAACAATAAAAATGTATTGTTCTTTTAAATTATTAAATTTCGTTATTTGTTTAATTAAATAAAAAAATTAACTATACAATTTCACAATTTTTTAAAATACAGTAAGGTTGTAAATATAGATAAAATGAAACGTTCATAATTAATTCTATACTCCACAAAAAATATTTCTAAAAGCAATAGTTAATTAAGCTTGATACTATTTAATTAGATTCCTTCTAGGTGCCTAAATACAAATACAGTGGTCCAATAATTTCAAGAAATTCGGATATTACAAATTATATTTGGTAAGTTCAAATTTTAGGTATTTTTAAGGGAATCACGGGGGTGTCCGATTCACTGAATCACAGCTTTTGTCCTGATTTTAGTTATTTTTAATTGTTCACTTCACTTGCAATTGTTGATTCACCCTTATTTTGTTGAACTACTTTACTTACTTTATTTACTCTGTTACATGAACGTTTTACTGAGTCTTAGGAATTTATATATTTAAAAATAATAAATATTTAATGTACTATTTTTACTGTTTCGTTAACATTGCCTTGTACATTAGAATCCATATAATATATTTTTTAAATATAAATGTATGTATAATATGTAAATGTATATATGTATGACACTGTATTATACTAAATGAACTTAATCCAATTGACAATAATTTTTGTACATTATAAATTACAAAATATTATAGAATAAGTATAAATAATATATACTACCTAACTTAAGAGTAATAAGTATGATTTTATAATTAAATTAGTAAAATAATTGTTGTGAATTTAATTTAAATATTTTAGTCAGTTATATAAATTGATAACACATCTAATTTCAGAAAAGTCAATAAATTTCACAACTATCTAAATTATCTTTGTAAACAGATGAGAATTAGAAAGTTGCAGTCAATCAACAAGACGTGTCGACCTGAACTTGTGCACAATCACTCACCCCTAACTAGCCCGGGCACATCGGGGAAGACGTCGGTTAAGTCCCGCATGAGTGCGTCAACCCCCGCCCCCTCCTTATAGCGTCGTACCGCGGCCTGATAGTCGGGCATTTTCTCCCCCAAATGGGCGCGAACTCGGCCAAGATATTCAGACACCTTGCCCGGTTCTCTCTGTGCCGATAAGGCGGCAGAGCTGCTGCTGGTGGTGGTCGATGGTTTGTCGGTCAATGCTGATTCTGAGAACAGAGGCGGTGGGGGAGGCGGCGCCAATCGAATACGTTTGTTCTGTTTCGACTTGAGCAGGCGATCTTCCAGAGCAAGATCTGCGTGTCGTTTCGATTCCGATTTCGCGCCGATGGTTAAGGGGAGTAGTTTACTAGCGCTGCTGCCTTTCTGTGTTATGTAACAAACAAGTGAGTGGTGATGCGCCGAAATAAATAGTTATGACATGGATTCTAACGTGATGCTAATAATGCATTATATAAATTACGTGAGCCATAATATCGTATTATTTGCCAAAGATATTACAGTAGCTTAAATTAAAAAAAACAACTTTTGAATTGCATTCACTAAAATATTTCGAAACGTAAAGATTTTTACATTTATTCGCTAACACTTTTTCAAATGGAAATTATACAAACATCTAAAATATTATTTTTAAACAATTGATTACAACTGAAAGTGTAATAGGATCCATAATATCAAGATCAAGATGTTAAATAGCCAATAAAATAATGTAAGAATTCATTAAATGCAAGTTCATCGCAGGCCCGTCATCTAAACATTCAACAGTAGTGTCATTAATTTATAATGGACCTAAAAGAGGTAATTTAACGTCAATACATTAGCCATGGTGACGAATAATGGTACATAATATTATGTAGGTGATATTATTAATTAGAAGATGTTTCGTTAATTGGTTATCAAATTAAAAACAAACTAATGTACGTATAGAGACCTCACCCCTTCATGATGGTTGAGCATATCGAAGAGTCCCATAGACTGTCCCTTGGCGGCAACACCAGTCGCGGGCACGCTCGGTTGGCGGTACTCCTCCAGACTGGTCGGTTCCTCCTCTACAGCGCCTGCACTGTTGAGGGCCAGACTGGCTGGAAGCAGAGAACATGTCAAGTACATGCGGAATTAATTGACTAGGAGAATAGCTACAGAATAGATAGAATAGACAGGATTTTATTTAAATTGATGGTTAAAATAAATATTTAATCTGAAATTAAATTAATTAATTACTTGACAAAAATCTTTAAAATGAACAAAGATAATCTAAAACGAAACTAGCAATAAATAAAATTAACATTAACAAAAAGAAATATAAAAAATATCAGATTAAATTAATAAGAAGCTAATTATTTGTAATAATATTTCTCTGTTAAATTCCAAATAGCAAATTAGTTAACATGTTTATAACAATTCCAGTATGTTCATAGTCTACACAAGACGCGTATTGCAGCTTTCATTTCCACGAAAACAGACCTACCGGAGAATACCTCCACCCCGCCGGCTGAGGGTAGACTGCTGATGGACCGGTGTGACGTACGACTGTACGATCGATTATGATGAGACGAAGTGGTGTTACGAGTTCCAAATGCACTCTTGAAGTTGGATGATGAACCGGATGCTCGAGATGAATGGTTGCTTGTGAACTGGGATAGCGGCGCTGCTGGGTACTGTTGTTAACAGGACCAAGAACATAATTATTCAGCTGGTCAAATCTTATTCTCAATCAGAAAACAGGTCAATACGACAATAGTTATCATGGTGTGTTGTCATTTCATTTGTTGCTAGGCTGTTAGGTAATTAATATTAAATCGATATTAATTTATGTATTGGATAATGTTTTGGATATTGGATAATTTAACTGTGATGACGAATATTAAATATTATTTTCAATACAAATTTGATGCAAATTTATAGGCTTCTATTAAGTGATGATTAATTGTTCGTTCTTTCTTTATAATTTTATTTATTTTTCATAATTGTACATTATTTTATATGATAACGTATTGAATTGATGCAGAATTACAATAAAAAAACAATAGCCTAGTTGACCGTTGTAGTTTATGTCAAACATTGTAGATTCAAAATATAGGGGTGACGCTTGAATTTACCAAATCATGCAAAAATAACAGGTGACAGAATCTCTAACCTTCTTTTCGATATTTTTGAAGAAGAGCGTGATGTCCTTGATGACGCCGCCAAAGTTCTGATAGACGGTGGACGACTGTTGCATCCACATCGGCAGCTGGGATCGAGCCTCATTCGAGGCAAATCGTTCGTCGCACAGGAGAACCACTCCAAAGTCTCGGTGGTGTCGAATCACTCTATCGTGCACAGAATAGAAGTATTATCAGAACTGAATTTTAGTTATATAAATTAAACTATATTAACCCAACTGTCAATTTGTATTGTGTTAATATAATGCAATAGTTAGAATGAAAATTTGACAAAAAGTTACACATAAACCTAGTCACATATCATAAATGACATCAAGTTTGTAAGAAAGAAAAATATAAAGTTATATTATATTAACTAATAAAGCAAACAAACAATAAATAAATTTAAACCAGCTACTTCTAAATGGACAATTTAAGAAATCTTGTAATGTCGTTATAAAATACCAACAAAAATTTCCTGGTGTAGTGTATTTCACATGATCATATTGTAGGCAAAATTATTGTGAATTTCTTGATAAATTGATGCGAAACATTTATTGGATGATTATAAAAAATCTTTCTAGAACGAACCGTAATTTCACACAATATATTTCTTAAAAACTGTCAGTCATTCTTTTTACTATTTTGAACAAAAATGTTGCACCAATTTATTATTTAAATGGGTTTTTGGCAAACGATACAAAATCGCGCTTCATAAAATTAATTAATGTAATGAAAAAAGTGCAACTAAATATGAAAAATATTAGCTATAACTTTAAGGAAAATAGAAGCAAAGTCTATTAAATGTAAGCCTATATTTACCTGGTAGGGTATTATTTAATGTGCACATTTGATCAAATTCAAGGTTCAAAATATACACTAATTTTTATGATACATGTAATGAATAATTTGTCCACACGCGACGACATACTATACTCATAAGAATGTTTCATATTGTATACCCAACAGTATAATGGTAAAGAATAATGTTGTATAATTTATATACATATTATTATATAAAAATGAAAATAAATATTCAATTTGTCTATAAAGATTTTCTATCATATGAATAATTTAATTTCTTAACTTACACAAAATGTATTATTAATCAACATTTTTGTCTTTCTAAAATAAAAAAAACCACGATTGTTAACCCTCATTTTGTATATTTTACAAACTCCTCCACGAGCTCAAAGTCCTACATGAACCCCCGCAACTCGCCTGCCCACAGCCTGATTGACAGCCCGCCAGGCCTGCTGTCGGTACCAGACACGGCCCGTGAGACCACTCTTCTGCTCGTCCAGATAGGCCATCTTCAGCTTGACCCGGGGCTGCATGGCGGGCGGGAAGGGCAGCCCCACCACCACCACCCCCCGGCCGCTATGGTCCGTCAGGTCCAGACCTTCGCTCGCCTTGCCACGGGCAACCGCCAACAGGACGGCCCCTCCAGGGAGCCTGGCGTCGTGCACCTTCGTCTGGTAGTCGACTATCGCCTGACAGAGGGGGTGGTGAGTGTCAGTGTGTGCGGTAGGAGGGAAATCTGCGGCTTGCCAAAAAAGTTATAATAAAAAAATACTGAACAAGTGAGGTGGCATTAGTTCAAATATGATATGCTTAGCAGAAAATATGTTTTACAAATTTTCAGTTTTTTTATTAATATTAATAATAATTTAATTAATACAATTTACCCATAAACAAAAAATAAACTCCAGTACAATCATTCAACTATATTTTTTTTAAATTTATAAAACCCAATCAGTTGGAGATACATTAGAGATGAAGATGTTGGGATTATTAATATGAAATAAAATGTTTATCTGTCTGACAAGAATAGAATTAAAGCTAATTTATATTTTCATAATGGGACATGTTGACACAATCATAAAATATGTTAACCTTCAGAGTATTGTAACTTAATCATGTCACATTGTTATATTATATAATAGACAAGAACAAAAGTAGTTAGTTATAACCGTCATTAATAGTCGTTAGACGTGCTAATAAATCTCAATATTAAAATATTCTCGCTAACCTGAGTGAACTGAACTTTGTCTTTGGGTTCCACGATGACTTGTTTGTATTGAATGATACGATCGTATAAATCATTCGACTGAAAATATAACATTTTAAAATTATGGTATACTTATTATTACATATATTATAGTATACCTACACATATAATAATCTAACAAACATACAATTCATAAATATTTAACACAACTAAGGAAAGTATCGAATCAGTGTACCTGCCAAAAAGCAACACACTTGGACATAACAGTGTAGGATGGGAAGAATACAAGGAGACCACGGGGAACCATTCGTGCGAAGTTGACTGGAATAGAACAAATTAACTATTGATAACAGTTTTATCAATTGGGATATTAGTTAGCTATTAGGTGCGTTATAAAATTAACACGACATAATTGTTATATATTTTTTATGCGCCTAATATTTCATTTATTACACTTATTTTAAAGCTGTATGTGGATGCATGATCGAAATCAAATAATATATAATAATATCTAATATATCTAATAATATCTAATATAATATATATATATATATATAATATAATATATCTAATTTATAATATAATAATAATAATATCAAATAATGTCTAAATTTTTATTGATTCTGAAAAAAATGTAAATATGCTTTTAATATAAGCAATGTTTCTTCTACGTTTTCAATTGTAGTCGTTGGCTTTAAAATATGAATTAAAAACGAATACTCGCTGCTTTTTTATTGCCTGTTAAATCTCAACAAACCTAAAACTCTATAACTTTCAATATTTATTATATATTCAAGTTCTGGACAGCTGTACTCAACTTTTTCAGTTAAATAGCGATTGATAATTCACTTGAAACATTATAAACGTGTTTCTGTCAATTAATTACGTCATAAAATTGTAGATGAAATATTTTTAAAATATGACATAATATTCACAAGAAAAAGGGTAACAAATATAGGTTTTCAAAAAGATATAAAATTCGAAAACATTTTAAATACAGTACGACAGTATAACAGAACGAATTCGACCCGCTATAATAGCGCCACTAACCAATTGCCTGACCAAGAGACGATTGATATGTGGTTGATTCCCTGTTAGCATAGCTCGAGTTCAGGGCAGTATTGTCGGGGCCTTTCGTCACCACAGCCACCTGAAGTTGGTCCTTGTTGATTACATGAGGGTTGCGTAATTCAATCTCATAATTTCTGAAGAGACAATCAGGAATTAATTTATACTTAAATTATTTTTACTTAAATTACTTAAATTTATTGTTGCAGTACATACATAATTAATAGTTAATACATTAGCTGCCGTGTGCAAATAAGAATAACCTCAAGCGCTTCAACGCATGAGGTGATTCGAGTCTACACTAAGCAGCGTACTACGTATTAACAGTTTTATTCCCCTTTTGAATTCATAATTGGTAAAATATGTAGAAAATTTATTTAGTCTTCTGCAATCGTAAATAATCTAGGGTGATGATTTAAGTTCAAACAAATTCCACTCATAACTAACCAAGATATATTACATAAATAGTGAATTGTATGTTATATCAACGTTGTCATATTTTGGTCCCTTATATACGAAAGATAGACGAATTGCCAGCAGATATATTGCATTTTGTATTAGAAAATGAAGATAGAATTGGCGGCGCTGACGACACAGACTAGCGGTTTGGAAATGAAGAATGGAATGATTGAGTCAATGAAAAAAACTATCGACTGAAACTATCTACGAAAAAAGTCCCTACAAAATCATTTGAACAGTTCGACATATCTGAAATTTGCACGTGGTTACCCTATTTTCGTTCAGAAGTAAGGAATCAGAAAAATATGAATTTAGAGCGTTGACATATTTAGAATTTGTGCCATGTCTTCCAAGTCATTGTTTTCTACATTGTAAGCCGTATACATTCCTTCGTAAAGCACAATTTGAACCAGTGAAATATGCTCTAGACAACATAATGAAGATAACAGTGACAAGGTTTAGGGTGTAATCCCAAAAAGGCTGACATTATTACTTTAGAAATGAAGAATTTTTTATTCGAGAATACTAATTTTGGATCTGAGTTACCAAAGCAACTTTTAGTTACGCTGATTTACCTGCTTGGAGTTCGCTCGATATAGCGCGCAAATAAACATCGTGATGTGAGACTTTCAATGTTTGACATTCGCGAAGATCATTTTGTGTATAACGAGTTGTCATATGAAAAATAATTCGGGTGGTTTGTTGAGAAAGAAAAGGAAACCCAAGTTTGTAAATGTTGTAAAAATTAACAACTCGGAAAGATGTCCAGTTGATTTTCTCAAGCGGTATGTGAATCAGATAATTATAAAGGGGAAGAAAAGTGAAGTATTATCGAAGGTAAGGTAAGGTTAAGCTTCAAGCTAAGGTTTTTAGCACATTATCAAGAGTCAGAGTGGACACTGTAGCTTCGCTGTACGAGAATGTGAAGAAATTTCGAATAATCGTAAAGTTTTAAGAATTATAAGAGGTGAAATGCTTCTTCAGGCATCTGCTCTGTCTGCTGCTGATTGTAATGAGGCATCTTCAAGCAAATCCAAAACGAACAGAAACAAAAAAGGATCCAAATGGAAATTACGTTAAGCGATAATGATTAATGGATAGTAAATTTATAAACCAGAATTTTTAGTAGTTATGCATTTGAGTTTTGGTTTGTTTGTTATTTTGTTGTATTGTTGATACGCCTTAGATATTACTTTCAAGTTCAAACTTACAGAAAAAGTTTTAATGCATCTTTTATTATTTGTAATTAAAAGGTTAAATTCTAACGGAAAGTTAAATAAAAAATAGTTTACTGCTATGGGTATAAAAGTGAAAAATAACCTTCCATAAAATACACTCTAAAATGGAATAAAAACAAAGAACGCTTCTTAAATAAATTCACACATAATGTTACCACAACTGTTTATAAAATAATTTTGTAAGAACTATGTTAAAGCTCGACAACCTACAAGTTCAATTCTGTCTTCAGGTTGTCAATCGGGTAGAGTGTTCCACTCGTAAGAATCACACTGCGAACATTGTGCATCAGAAGTTCGGTCATTGTCCTGAAAGAGAAACGCAACGGGTCCTAAAGATGTTATTTTACCTTTGAGAAGACATTATGATCAAAATTCATACTGACAAACGGATATTCCAAAGCTGAAACCATTTATTATTAAATAAAAATCAGACTATATACGCCAATGATATTATTTAAAAATAAGGGATAAAATAAATGAGGTGCAGTATATTACAATAATAAACACTGTAACGTATAATATGTTATTTAAATCTACAACATATACCTAACCTTATACAAGTAATTTTTAACGTGAGTTGCAAACAATAAAAATTAAATAAGTACGACATAAAAAAGAGAACAACGAAAAACCATATCACAAGGAAGCATTTTTAATCAAATAACAGAACTATGTGATTTCTTGTGCCGGTTATATTATGTAACAGTAAACATAGTGATAATCAGTCAGTTTACCTACTTTATAACTTGTGACTGCTACCTTATAATTAAATATGTAACCATAACAAACTTTTAAATATTTTAATTACTAAGTTATCAGTGACTTTGAGTTTGTTAGAGTGATCACCAGTTTCAACTAAGCGGCACAATGTCGCACAAATATCATAACAACTGCACTAGTTAATTATTTGGTGAACTGTAGCTAGAACAGTTTTGTTCTACCAAATTTGTCTAAAATCTAATAATCGATTATAATACTGTGGTTAATTCTTCAGTATTGTGGCGAGAGCAGATTGAGAAATCAATTGTGGACCAAGTCAACAACCGATTAGATGTCCGTTAAATTCATTGGTAAGTACGCACTATCGCAGTAAATAAAACAGTCGACCCAAAAATAGTAAAAAGGCTTTGCGTGAACATCCCGATATTCTGGGCACTGATATCCTTCTGTCCTAACCTGGACACCTACCGGCCGGGACTGAAGCACCAGTAGCTGAGCACTCGGTCCTTCCTATTGGCACCAGGCGGCCTCCCCTCCCCCGCGGATGGATTGTCCCAGGAGATCTTGGAGCCACCCTGACCACCACCACCACCATAAGCGCCGCGCAAGTTTTCGTCCTGGATGTGTACTCGATAGCTCACACTGATCCGGTTCTGAATGGCGAGGATCTCTGCGCGGGCCTTCTCTGGGTTGTCCAGGAACACGGTCTGTGGCAGTTAATTAGTGCGAAACTATACACAGTTTGGAGACACATAGCGAGCAGTAAAATCAAAATGTTAGTATGCCGTTAGAACTTTTGAGATTTGTACCATATTCTTGGCTTCTTCCAAGATAAATAGATTATTATTTTATAAATTTTTCTAGTCACATCTCGATAAAAAAATCTCTAGGTTCATGGATTTAAAATGACTCCCCACACCTCCACAAATGTTGGCCACTGCCTGTCAAAACTGGTGGTTGGTGATTTAAGAAATTCTCTGAAACAGCAAATTACGATGTCAAGACAGTCTCAGTACTTAGTAGTATATGAGTGCGACTTCTGCATCACCTATGACATCATATGGCCACCCCCCCTCCCCGGCCACAAATGTAAAATGATTTTGAATTTTGTGCTAACATTTTTTTTTTAATTCAGCCGATCCGAATCGAGTATTTTGGTTACTATGGCTTCCTATTATAGCTGATTTAAACAAGGTCAAGGTCGTTTCGGATTAATTCAAGGTCACAGAGTTCGATTTTGCTAATTATAAATTGATCAAATGTACGTACCTATTGGTAGTAATCGATCATTCAATACAATGATTGATTTTTTCCAATACGATGCATTGTGGCCATGCAATGTCAGATCTGGATGATTTCAATGGTCATTCTGACTAGGTAGAGGTAGCTAAGTTTGATTTTTCTACTTACGAATTGATCAAAGATATCTTAATGGTAGTAATCGATCATTCAAGTACAATCATTGATTTTTCTTAATAATAATACGATGCAGACTGGCGCGGTAAGAAGATACCGGCTCCATTTCAGTTCGGATCAGGGTCGTACCAACTCATGAT
>JAUZND010079257.1:0-16218 GCA_034780555.1 Coelogynopora nodosa | reverse complement strand
ACATATTACGTAACATCATAAGAACAATATAGTTGTCGCACTTGTACATAATCTCGTGCTTCGCACTTGATTATGTATGCGTGCGACAATTATATATTGTGATACCTACGGCGTTACATTAATTAATCGTAAAAATATTCTTATTAAAGTCCTCGTTACATAGTAATTGTATTGCCCACTCCGCAAGCACAAGAAAGTATGGAAAATTACAAAATTATTGCGTCAAACTAGCCTTGAGTGAACAAAGGTGTTAATCGGTATGCTTTCAACAAAATTGAGGATCGACTGTTTTTTTATACCTTCGTGCGATCAAGTCTTTCCACAAAATGCTGCTTTCATTTTCTATCAACGCGAGGCTAATTCTTTGTTTTATCTACACAATGCAGACTCAATGTTAAGTTAAATTATATGCGTATATGTCTAAGAGTATCAAAACGTCACAAATATATTTATGTTTATATTTTAATTAATAATTAACTAAATATATATATATTTATTAGTAACTAAGAGTTATGCATTATATTTTATATTTATGTTTTGAAAATTATAAAAAAATTAGCATAAGGAAAAATACTATTTAATTAGTTTATCTCACATATTCACGAGATATGTAATTTTGAAAAATATGTATGTATATTAAAATTTATTTTTCATATAATAAACGTTACAGGCTATAGTATTCTACAGTAGCTTTTATATTTCACTAATTTTACAAATATTTTATTTTCTAATCGCAATATTATGATAATAATTAATATTTTGTAATTCTGGCAGTGTAAACAACTTATAGATTCATATTATATTCCCTACTTTGTGGTAGTTGCACACTCAAAGTATTGACTCATGTTAATATATATATATACATTAATTTATATATATGTATAATTTATAATTTATAATATGTATAAATGTATGTATAATTATATAAAATAGAATGAAATATAGAATAATAATAATAATAATAATAATAAAATAACTATTATACATAATAATAATAATTATAATAAATAATAACAAATATAGGATAATATATAGAATAAAATATTAAATTTAATGGTGACGACGTGAGATTCGATTTTACCAAATGTCCATGAAATAAACCACATATATTTTTTTTACAAAAAAGTAGTTATAATATATAATTTTATCAAGTAACGCTTCAATCAACACCATGAAAAAGATTTTCTCTATAAATTAAAAATAAACATTCACCCGAAATAATATCATTTATTAAATAATTAAATTTTCACGTAAAAACAATTTTTTTTCAAAGAATATTTTTTCAATATTTTTAAATGAAAAACAGCCTTTATAATTAAAATTGACAATACTGTAATTATTGTTTATTTTAATTATATGAAACGAGAGCAGCGTAAAGAAGTCTAAATATGTATTATAGAAATTAATGAACAATTCCATTTAAATGTATTAAAAAAAATTATTTGTCAAATATTCCATGAAGCATATAAAAAATTGATGCATATAACTTGTTTATTTTCTGTTTTTATTTAAATTGTTTTAATTGTAACAATAATAAAATTTTGATAAAGTATAATGCCTTTAATATCCGAATAAATACAAAAAACACGACAATGTTTATTATAATAATTGTTGACATATTTCGTCGTCTCGTAACAACCATGTCAAGAGTGTAGCCAAAACTGGTTACACCATTTTTAACCAGAACATTTAACATTAACATAAACGTAATAAATTAAAAAATATATAAAACTAAAGTTTAAGGCAACAGTAAATTGAATATATTACACAAAAATAAAGACTTCAGAAAAAAAGAGGAACCATTGTAAAGCAATAGTTGGATGTAAATGGACACCAATATTTTATAAATAACGTTTAATTTATATTACAAGATATTGAAATATATAAATTACAATTTATGTAACTGGAAATAACTTCATAATAATCAATTTTGAAATTTGATAGATAAATATCGTAGTTTTTCAGTCAAAGTATAATAAATGATATAGAATATGGTTCCAGTGAGATTTGACATAATAATAAAAATGCAATAAAATACAGTTGTAAATTAATAAATCACCTGATCTCTGCAAAATTAACACCTATAAAAAGAAAAAATGTAAACTTATACTTAAATATCAGTTAAAATGTCCATATATTACGATTAACATTTTTATTTAGTCCACAATTGGACAATAAATATATTAATGCTAGTCCAAACATCTTTACCCGAATTTAGGCATAATTTCACATTTTATCATTTTATAGTAGTAGTTAGTTTCACAGAATTAGTGGCTTAAATCTTTATTTTACCATATTTTTCTGCATTTTTATTATGAAAATATAACAGTCTATTGTTGACACAGCACTTTTATTCTTCCAAATAATACACTCACTTGAATATTTGTTTTACAAATGTAAAATAACTTGGTTTCACACATATAATTATTTTCAGTTACTCAAAATACGTATTATACTGTCTAATCAATACACAGTTATATAACAAATATTTCAAACTATTTTAACTCTAAAAACTTGTTGCCTATATCACAATCGTTGTTAAATAAGTATTACCTAAACTAAGTTATATTATTCTTTTCAAATATAGTCACATTCGTTTCTTTATTCAGTAACATCAATATTATATTTTTCAGTGGCTGGCATATCATTATTTTGTATGGCAGTAATGGCCTTATAAATTATTACAATAGTTAAAAAACAATAGTGGAAACAATGTTTTTATTACAGTTATTCCGAGTAGGTTTGACCTTATTTAATAATTATATGACAAAAGTTTCATATCGATGTTCAGCTGAAGCTTTGAAAATAATCTACTAGGAATAATAAAAATGCTAATTGATGATAATAATTTTAATTAATACAATTATATGAAAAATTATCATATTTATTCTCACTGCTCCATATTATTAGACACAGCCTATTCAATATTGTGTATCAGGTTTGCAGATTTTATAGGACTCGGTGATAATAAATATAATTGCATGTTTGAGCTTTGTATATGCCTAATTGATACAAAAAATGTTATTAACATTTATTGAATTTTTTCTCTCTATATACTGAAAACGTTGGTGCGGATACTTTTTACTTTAAGGAAAAGTTCATGCATAAAAATAATTGTGATTATACATAATAAAGTAATATTTATAATATTATATTCTGGAAATGATATTATTTGTAGGCTAACGATTGAAATAGGCTATTATTAAATTAGTTTCTATTTATATATATAAATAATTGTTCATATATGATATCTGTCTTAGTAATACTTACTATGGTTCATATATTATTTCTAAATTTTAAAATATTGTTTATCAATATTGTTTGCTCATTTTAGTAATATTTTTAGTACAGTTATCAAGCAAAGTAATATAACACTTTTTTAAACCAATTTGAATATTTTAGTTCAAAATATATACTTCGTATAACTATTACATAATAGTGTTTTAAAAAACATACAAATAATGGTTTAATATAATAAGAATATGGTTTTCTATTGTGATATGAGAGTATTGCCGTCTAATGGAAGCCATTAATAATACACATCCACGAGATTTTATGACAATATGCAATTTGTGTAATACTAACCGGAAGTATTATAAAACTATAATATTCAATAAAAATAAAAATAAGCGTTTAACAATCAGATAACTTTTCCAATAAATAGAGTTATGTACATTGTTAGGCAACATGACAATAAATTTTTCAGGTGATCATCAATCGCTTGAAAATAAATTTTTCCTGAATCCATATTTGAGTAATTAAATAAATAAGATTAAATAAGGAAAACCTCTTATGCAATTGTTGTGTATATATAATAAACGTAATTAATGAATACTTATCACATGCATTATAAAAAGAAAAACGTGTTAAACTTTGTTATAATATGTTAACACGGAGTGTCTGAATGTACTTTTTATATTTATAGGTTATGAGATATTTGGATTCTATAAGGTTAGAGGTTTTCAAAAAATTATTCATATTGAATACATTTTTAAAGCTTTTAGACATATGTAATATAAATATACCTAACCTAATCCGGTGATTTTGATCGAAATTAAATTGTCTTTAGACATATCGTGCAGTTATACGACGTAACAATAAATTTGACGATGCCATGTCGAAAATCAAAAAGTGCTCATATAGACACCTGTGTACATATATAATAGATTACGAAAATTTCATGCGCATTATATTTGTTATACACCACACAATTTAGAAATGTTAACATGAGTTTTTTTTTAAATATATATTTTTGTTTGAAAATAGCTATTCTACTTTATCGCACACGTGTGTTATATGTGTAGCTTTACAAATATTAGAATGGCTATAGGCAAAGTAAAAATTTTCATTTAATTAGACTTAGGATGCAATTCTAGTCAAAATCATACTATATGTAATTAAATATGATATACGACTACTACACAATTCCATGATTCAATTATATCATATCATATATAATTATAAACGAACACCATTATGGTACATCTTTTTATATGGATAACATTTAATGAATTTTTTTATTATATGCGTAATTTTAATTTTTAAATGAATATTGCTTAGATAATAACATAAAAATCAATTAATTTACGAATTAGTCGTTTTTGACACCATTTTTGCTATAATCTGATACATGATAGTATACAATTAAACAGCGCAATTGTACTAATTAAAAGAAAATATATTTCAAGATTTAAAAATAAATAAAAATGTCCTATTGACAAATGATATTCATGTAAAGGAAAGCAAGCAGCAAAAACGTTACTTATTATCTCGGCATGTAAGGAGATGGAGGAAGAGGTAATGATAAGTTAGAAGTTAAAAAGTATTAATAGAGTAATTTCGTAATTTTTCGACTCAAAACTTAACTTCCACTTTAATGTAAAAAAAAGTATACTGAAATGATTACTAGCTTATTTAAAATAATATGCCACATGCTTACGCGACAAAAGATGTGTGAATTCTTTCCATAAAACAATTAAACTCTATCTTTAAAATAGAAGAAAAGGTCAATTAGTTCTTTAATTTTACTGATTAATACTATAAAATTGCATATTGTGTCTTCACAAAATGAATATTATCAGTATATACATTGTATTATGTCAAGCATTCACCGTAAAATCTCATCGTGGAAAGATCTTTCTATTATAAAAGAATTTCCTATTTACTTTGTCAATATATTTTTAAAAGTTGGAATATAATTTCTTCACAAATTATATGGCAGTTAGCATATGACTTGGAAAGTTTTTTTACTTAATCGATTTTGGAAAAAGCAAGGATTAAATCGACAAGTTTTGTTAAATGTCAGTCAGAATAAAAATGCTTGTGCGCGCGTTTCGGTGACATGAATTATCGGGGATATAGATTGGAAGAAAAAATTACAGTAAATACATTTCAATAACTTTTGAGGGATCGAGTTAATATATAGCATGCAATATTCCTATAACATTTTGTAATGAACAGGTTACAGAATTTAATTTGTTTTTGAGAGAACATTTATTTTAGTTTTTTAATGATAATATTTTTTAGATTTGTTTGAGAGATTCTTTTTTGATATGCTATAAGTATTGGAGATTTTCATGATTAATAATATTGACCATTTTATTTTGAATAATATGTTGTATTTCGAAAATTCAATATCTAAAATGCTTTTCCTCATGCCTATATTCTAATATCAGAGAGGATGATAGATATAATCAAATGTATTAAATATATGCATTCATCAGTCATGTTCACAGTACACTAAATAATAAATGAATTACATAAATATTTAAATGTGAAGTTTATTTATTTCTTCGATTCAATTAGAAAAAAAACGCAATTAATCACTTATCCCACATATTCTTCGTTTTTTCGATTGAATGAATGAAAAATAATTTATCGCTTGACATAGTTTGATGAATTTTTTGTTGTCTAAATGTATCTGAAATCCAAAAAATAATTCTAAAGCTTCAAATGATCCGAAAATGTAATTGATATTTTAAATTTTAATGAGAAGAACATAAGCCGAAAATGTGTTTACTTAATAACAAAATTTGAATTTAAGAAGTGCAATTTATTTACAACTTTTGAATAATTATTTGCATGACATTAAAATGTGCAGTACACAATGTTAAACTAAAAACCAACGCAGTGCCATTTTTATTAAATAAATTATAAAAATATATTTTTTCCTCATTCTCACTATTCCTCTCCTTCCTACTCTCTTTCTCTCCCATTCTTTCTCCTCACTCTACGTATATCGCGTTGTCCCATTTACTACTACTATATTTATTATAACAAAATTGTTTTTGATAAAATATAAAAAATGCACTTATTTGTTAAAAGTAGAGCTTGAAATCGGATCGACATATTTGAACAAAATGACAAAATATCTAATTTAGAAGAATGTCATTGTTTACAGTCCATTACGAGTAATCAAATAGCAAAAGCGATCCTTATACCATCTCTTTCTAGATTACCAGAAATGGTAGTAATTATACAGTAATCGAGATTTAAAATAAAAACAAAATATGATAGATACACATTATATTTAGCAATACTATATACTGCAATACAATTATATTATGTATCAAACAAAAATAACTACTATAGCTCTGACAGTATCCCTCTCCCTTTTCCCACTGTTGTCAAGGCGATTGTTGCAAGTGTTCTGGAGAAGGCGGGGACAGCAAAGCACCAGCATGACGACACAGCCACTATTTACAAAGGATTGGCAGCTCTGGGAGGCATCTATTTCTTCTATATAGCCGAGAGACTTGTCGCAATGATTTCAGAGTTCCGAACGGACAAGAAGGCTAAACAGGTATGCGTGTGAGGAAACACGGGTGAGTCGGTGTTCTGCGAACAGCCGTTTTGCCACAGTATATCAAGTAAATTAGTTTTTACACATTCATTTCGTCACTTTTGTTGACTCCTTCTCCCTATATAATTGAGTCTGGATTCTACAATTCTGTCATTCTTTTGTCCTATTCTAACCTTATTTATTCATATATATTATAAAAATTTCCAACCAGTATGTAGAACTAAGTTATTTTTTACAAATTCAATGTAACTGTAATTTGTTAGTAATTATCTATAATAACTACTAATATATATTTTTTAAAAGAGTCAAACTCAAGCCAGTTGCTCACCATTTTGTATAGGTAAACTAAACAGATTTATTTTTTAAATAATGGTAAAACAATTTATACTAATAATATATTTATATTTATATGCTTATTAAAGTGTAACAAGTGATTTCTTAGATTGTAAAAATGGTCTAGGTTATATCAGAACTTAAAAAAATGGATACATATAATTTTACAATCAATATTTGTTTTTACAATCTAAGTTATTATAGGATTAACAATAATGGTACATTAGACATATATGCATATATATGTATTTAAGTACAATATATTATAAAATATCACATAAAAATGCTTTAATGTAAGTATTTTGTAACGTAGAACATGCTAGGCAATATATATTGTACGTTTTTTGTTTATTTTATTGTACATAAATATATTAATAATATTAACTTGCATCTTTTAATACGTTAAATGTGTAAATATATTAAACTATAACGGACTGAACTAAATAAAGCGTGATCAAAATATTGATTACATTTACCCGATGAAATTTTATATTAACATATTTTACCGGGGATAATCAGTCTATAACAAAAGCTAGCTATTTTAAAAACAGACTGCCAGCGAAGTTGACTGAGCGACATTTTTCAGTATATAAGCCTATAGAAGAAAAACATTTTGTCATTAAAATACTCTCTTGACTTTAGAAAAAAACATCTTGACCGAGTATACGTCATGCTGTACATAGCTGTATCAAGAATGAAAGGTTTTAAGACTTTCAAATAACTGTCGTAATTAAACTAATCATGCATGCTTTTTTTTTTTACTTGAAAGACGTTTGCATGTCATTTTAAGAAGGACGTCAATGAATCATACAGACCATCATTTCCCATTGCTTCAAGATTGTCAGTTTTTCGTTTTATTTATTTGAAATGATTTCGTCAAATTGAACACTATGAATATAATTTCATAAACTCTAAATAAATTTCATCTATAATACGAGTTTAATAAAAAAAATGATTAGTTTATGTTTTGACAGTAGCATTATATTATTCGTGATGTTTTACGGAGCTGTGGTTATTAGAAATACATATATAACTATTAACAAACAATATATATTATTATTTAATTACGTAAACCCGTCTACTTTATTAGTGTAAAATCGTGTAAAGCTGAAATTAAAGTATGCCTCATTTTCTAAGATGATATCTATTTATATTAAAAATAGGGAAAGGATTCAAGCTTTATAATAATTGCACACTTTATTGCACCCTAAATTAAAATTCCGAAATGTAAATGCGAAAATATAGCAATTATTGAGGCAGTCTATTACAGACAACTTTTCTTGTTACAGATTTTGATATATAATAATAATACAATATTATATATATAAATAACATTTATATCTTAATAAATAATACTAGAGAAGCAATAAAAATATACAAATTTAAATTAACATATACTACATATTTTTAATTTATAAAGGGAAAATGTCTAAAATACTATGGAACAAAAATGTTTATAATGTTGATGTCAACTATTGTAGAAACACAAATTACATAGGGACCATATTATTTTACATAAGACATATTTATTGTATATTATTATATTTATAGGCAAACCTCATAAAGTATACTTCAGATTGACGTTAAAAGTTCAAATACCCATTTTTTAAATATTTCCACAAATTACTATAGCTAATTGTATTATCCTTTTCGTCTATATAACGACGATATGATGTCAACATCGTGTTATTTGTATTGATATAAATTGTATACAGCTTTGATACTATCTAATATCAATTTAGTAATATAAAAATTAATATAAACAACCTCTTTCCCTAGAATCAATATTCTCAAACCGAATGGTCATTATAATATTTTATTTTATGTTTTATAATTCATTTATTTGTTATTCGAAATTGGTGTTGAAGATGTAGGTGCAATATTCGCATATCAGATCATATCAGTTTATTAATTGATCCGGCCCAGTAACCCATTCTACGTCAAGGAGGATCCCCTTCATCTAAAATAGAATCCTTTGCTTTCATGGAAGGAGCCTTTAACCTAACTATAAGAGGCATTTCATTTCCAAAAGGCCCTTGTCATGCATTGTCTGTTCTGTAAATACCATATATGAATTACCTAAACGATTACAGGGACACTCTATTATAAATAACTAAGTTTTTATTTCTCTGGGCAAATTTATTTACTAAACATATTATTGATCTGGAAATTAATGTTCCAGCCGCACAACCAGAGTAGCCGGACCAACTGCTCCTGCCGTGTAAAACGTTTAGTTTCAGTGTGGTATGTATCCACACACTCATAATTAACTTCTTAAAATATATTAATGTTCAATTTTCATTATAATTATAAATACCGAATTTAATTTGTAATAATATGTTCTTTTTACAGAATATGTTATATCGATCATTGTTATTTTGCCTTACTATACAACACAACTTGAATTTAATAACTAGTTTTGTCTTTTTATTCAATTAAATTATCTTAACAAAGAATATTATTTTTCTATTTTTCTACTTTTCTAATTTTATATTTGAATTTGTTTATGTATGGAACCAACAGATTATGGATTTTTGATACAGTATTGTCTTAAGCATAGATATTTCATATTATAACATTTAGTTTATTAAAATTAATATATTATAAATGGTCTAAAGTTTTTTGTTATTATAACATACATAAATGGCAACTAAAAATCGATTAGTGGATCGCATTTTAGATTTTTTATTACAACACTGAATACTACATTTTTATATGTCCATCTAAGTGTATATTCAATAAGATATAAAGTGTATTATTATACAATCACATCAGAAATAACATTGTTGTTTACTGTA
Source organism: Coelogynopora nodosa (assembly GCA_034780555.1). Taxonomy (NCBI): domain Eukaryota; kingdom Metazoa; phylum Platyhelminthes; order Proseriata; family Coelogynoporidae; genus Coelogynopora; species Coelogynopora nodosa. The sequence continues at coordinate 6,285 of JAUZND010079257.1, read as the reverse complement.
TAATTTATATGTATATTTTATTAAGGAAATGAAAACTGCCAACAACAATATGTCGCTAAAAGAAGATTGTAATGTGAGTTGAACACAAATCCTCGTAGTTCATGCCTCAATGAATTGAAAACGATACGTTATAATGAGAAAGCAGTGATCAGCAGTTAATATAAATGATTTAGTAAAGCTATTAATATTTATAATTTTATAAAAACTTCGATTTATAAATTAATAAATGTTATATGGAAAAACATAACCTCAAAAAAAATTGTTATGTAAACTTTTAGGTAACAATAGTCGATAATAATAATTAATCGAGACATATTTAATTCATATAAATCTGAGATCCACTAGAATAAATGAACTTTTTTTAAACGCCAGAAAGCCCATGTTAGAAAAATTGTCCAGTTGACAGAGATATATTAATAAGCGATAGGCCACAAAATATATCGAGACTATAGAAACTGGCGTTCAATTATAATGGGAAAATTTATATACTACTTTTATTGATATACGCTTTATAATTACATTCTACATAGTTAGTTATCGTCAATAATATAGTTCGTATCCCACAATTCTTTATGTTTACTTAAATATAATATGTCAATTAAAATGAACAATATAATATATGGTGCAACACACTCGCAAGCTAACAACGTAACCCCGAGAATACTTAGCTGTGAAGTTGGCTCCCCTCCGCCCCTCTGTAAAACTTTATATCACAAATAGAAAGTATTTTTGAATATGATAAAAGAAGGCCACTCTTTCATTTTATAATTTTACATGCGTTGCCGTAATTTTTTTTACTAGTTTTTGAAATTGTGTAAGTCTGTTTTCACCAAAACTGCGCATTTAAATACGTGTGAGCCTCGTTACCATCCTATATTATTATTCTAATACATTATAGTAGCTAACTTTTGCAGAGGCGTATTAAAATAGTGGAATCCCTGGTTAGACTAATCCCAGCAGCGTACTCGCGTATTTGACAATTGGGTTGTGTCTATTGCGCTGTTGTCTACCGTTAAGTTATTTTATTTTTGAAGTGATTATTAATGTTACGCGTAAAAAGATGTCATGACTGTCTGCTATCAGAATTATAACTACCAATTAGCATGCCCACTTATTTCTAAGTTGTGTTAGTAACATGTTACTACCATTAATAATAATTAATAAAACATATCACCAATGTCATCTTTCTTTTCGACAGTAAAAATATATTTAACAATGTTATTTTTAGAAAATTGAAGTTATCGAATATTCATTTCCAACGTCAAAATACTATCCATTTGTTTTAAAAGTTTCAATACATTTCCTGACTGTTATCGTGACATGTGGCAGTTAATAATGAACATTTATTTCGAGGTAAACGACGGAATTAATTAATCTGCACAGTTACAAAAATCTGTCTTTTCTACTAAACATAGTTCAGTTTTACCAAAACAATACATGTTATTGGGAAAATTATAATGTATTGCACAGGTCAAGGATGTTTTCCTAGCAGTTGTCAACTGTTAAACTGAATAGCAAAGCCCGAGTCTAATATAATTAACAATAGCAGGAATAATAATAATGGAATATTAATTATAGTTATCAATTAATTATAAGGTACCACATTACAGAACTGCTCGACCCGTTCATTTTACTATTCTACCTTGGTTCGAATTGAACTTTTTTCAGATAATGCAATCATAATGCTTCGTCGAAAATGATAAAAACGTTTATGCAGTAAATTAAGGTAGTGGGTGTAGTTTTCCATTTGCATTTACAAATACTTTAAAAAAATTGTATATATATATAACTTCAACTTGTAAATTTCTAAACATTGCAATAAATAAACACGTTATACATAGATTTAAATTATTAATTTACTAAATTATGTTAATATTGTTTAAGTATTCATAAATTTACAAGTTATATCTTCGAAATTGCATAAAATGAAGGAAAATATTGATCATTTTTAAAATCATTTAATATTACATTTATAAATCAGAAACAAAATATTACACTTTTGCTAACTGAATCCATATTTATCGGTTATTATACACGTTCATTTATTAGTATTTTTTATACATACTTTATATAGACTTGAAACATGGAATTATAGACGATTTTATTTATCAACATTTTGAAGCTAAATAACTGCTTTCTCATTACAGCGTTGAATTGTTTCCGTTTCCTACAATGTTTTTGTTAGTGTTTCCTTATTCTTTTAAGTCGACTATTTAAATGTTGTACTTATACATAATGTGGTGTTGATATTTCGTAGCTTTGTAGCTTTGTAAAATGATGTGTAAACTATTAATGTGCACATTATATTCATAATTTATTGTGTAGGTAGATCTCACAATAAATGCACGATAATGTTTTCCTTTGAGTAGAATTCAATTTTATTTGAAGTATTTCATGACTTGTGTTTGATTGATGTTGTCGATTGAAATCCGTTTCCACAATACACAATATTTTTTTATAAGTATAGTTTTATATTCGGATAGTTTTTTATTGTGGCTGTTTATATGCAAATCCAACATATTCTCAGTGAAACTAGGAATTTAAGCAATTTATGAACAAAATTTTATACCAACAAACGCATTATCAATAACAGATTATTAAAAGGAATCTGTTAAAAGCTATTAGTGTTGTAAAATTTTAATATTTAGCAAATATCATCAACCATATATGCGTTACTTATAATTATTAAATTTATTTTTTGCAAGTAAATGTTTCTTCATAGCAATATATATATATATTATATGCAATAGATAGTTAATTCTTTGATCGATTATTTAGATGAAATACATTATTGTATATGCTATGTATTTTGAAGACTGTTATGATAAATAGTCCCTCCAACAGACTATATTGATTTACGACGTATATACCGTGGTCATTAAGAAATATTGATACATTTGATTAATAGTAGCTATACATTGTACTTCTCTTGAATCTTGAGAGCAATATTGATGGATAGCATGTTAAGGCATAAATATTGTCAAAAAGTGAAGGAGCTCAAGTGGTTAATTTTTTAGTTATAGCTTGACTATCTTTTATAAGATTATAAAATATTAGTTTAAACAACACGGTTATTTCAAGTAGTTCAACAGGAGTTCATTAGGAATTCATATCCAGTGAACTCTGTTTTATTAAATTTTAATTGGTATTCTGATAGTGAAGCCCAACTTAGTGTCACTTACTCACAACTACCAACCCTCTCTGTGCTCCAGTAACTCAAGGCAGTGGCCGCCAGGAAGTAAAGATATGCGAAAAGTTAATGTGTAAAGAAGGGCTTCAATGTAAATTAATTTTTTATATTGATTATGACCATATTATAGTAAAAAATGTTATTATTAAAATTCAATTAAAAATTATTTACAAATACTGTATAACAGTTATTGACTATAACAATATTTAAAGCAACATTTAATCAAACCGCTGATGTGTATTTTATTGTCGCTCTCGTCATGTGAGCGCGTGTCTACATTTCTTGGCATTTTTAATAAAAATTATTATTGTCTTTACTAAGGATACGTTTTTTCGAATCTTTTTTATTTATTAACAAGTTCAATTATAAAAGTACGTCTTTTATAGTCTAGCATTAGCATAAATCAATATCCATCAAAAACGCAAAATATCACTAAAAAATTACAATTAAGCCATTCCGTGTGAGGACTCTAATATATTATTAAGTAATTTTCACGCATAATCAGATCGAGGTGTTCACCATATCAATGTAGTTGCAATTTGTGGACCAGGCTTGAACCCTTCAATGAACTCGCTGGAGTGTACTTGACTTCTAATTTTTTTTTAAAAACATTTAGCTACATTGCAATTATCATATTATTATAATACAATAGGACATAATACTTCCGGTTATGACTTGATGAAGGAAATTTTCATATTTATATTTGAACAAGTGTATCTTCTTCACAATAAATTTCTGAAAATGTAATTTTTTATTTTAAATAAATATAAAAGAAAATTATCTCTTTAAATAAAAGCACATTTCTATGTAATGCATTTAATTTGGCTGAAGTTCTTGTAAATCCATTAAAAAATTGATACATTAACTATAAACGTTATTTTTAAATTTAATTTTAATTAACCTTTTTCTTGTTTTCTGTATAAATTGTTCATTAACTTCTTACATACGAAAATCCTCAGTTATATTTTTAATTAAAAGTTTTTTCGTTTTCAGTGTATTAAAATTAATGTTTAAAAAATAAGAAAAGTTAGTAATACTACAAACAATTTGCCGTTTTAGAAACAAAGTTTGCACGGATTTATTATGTAAACCTGTTTCAGCAATTACTTTAAACGTTACTTTTTATTATATTAATTCCAATAACATTGTATAAATATGTTACTAACCTAATTTTTTTAAATTATGCCTGTCAGTAACAAATTTATGATATATCTCTTACGAAACTTTAGCTAAAAGCACTATTCAGTACATAATAATTAGCGATCGTTTTAGTAAATTATTTTTTATACAATTCTATTTATTCTCTTTATTATAATTCTATTTATTCTATTAATTATCATTATATTGATTTTATTTATTATCATTATATTGATTTTATTTATTATCATTATATTGATTCTATTTATTATCATTATATTGATTCTATTTATTATCATTATATTGATTCTATTTAGTATCATTATATTGATTCTATTTATTATCATTTTATTGATTCTGTTTATTATTCACTCGTTATTCATTTCACAATTCATTCTTGATCATTAACTTAATCGTTCACTCAATTTTTACTCAATTGTTTACTTAGAACTTATTCGCTTGTGCACATTGAAATTTATCGTTTATTTTACTTTTTAATTTTAAATCTACGAAAAACGAATAATTTCAATGTATTTATTAATATTAATAATTTATTATTATTTAGTATGCAATTAAACATGTAAAATAGTATTAATTATATTAAAATATATTATATAATAATTAAATATATATTGAAAAAGGAAAATATATCAATAATTTGCAATTCTTCATTATTAAAGATATGATTATTATGTAATCTCAAATTATAACAATTGTTTATAAACTTTATATTTAATTGTGTCTATTTATTTATAATACGAACAGCATTTTGATTTCAAACAACCCACTAAACGCCTAATTTATGAACGAAAAAGCATTCTATTTTGTATATAAAGAATATGTTTTTTTATTTTGTGATTTATATCCGAAAATTCTTTATTACTAAAGATAGTTTACACAAAAATTGTATTATTATATATCATAATATCGATGTAATAATTAATTAATTATTTTACTTAATTAATTACTTAATTAATTACTTTAATTAATTACTTTATAATTATATGTATTTTGTTAATTGATTAAAATATTAATATTTTAACAAGTCATTATGTGGAACATTGATCAAGCATATACTTGAAGTTATTTATTGTTTCTATTGTAATTTCTCTTATCTTTAAAAATCAATTTAATTTAAAACGATAAATTTATTTTTATGCAAAAAAACATTTTCCAATTAAGTAAAGCATTGCAGATATAAAGAATTACATATCTAGTTAATCCAACGTAAAATTATATTTTGTAGGCTATATTAAAATATTTATTTATTTCAAAATATTTATGTTTTTAAATGAAATTTTACAACATGTTCTCTTTTTTCCCCACGATATATTTTTTAATATACTAAATGTGCCCTTTATAGTCGGTTAATTAATTTGTTAGCTTCTCTTTGGTCAATACGAAATATATGTACTTGGATATAATTAGAACTAATGACCTGATTGCTGCATTAATACTCTAGGTATTCAGACAATGTTACCTGGACAGAATATAATATTTTCACTTCCTCTGATTTATAATCTCGGTGATTATAGTTCTATGATATATTTGTCACGAACATGTTCATGTTGACCTTTAACAAGAATTATGTGATAGCTTCCTTTCTGTGGATAATTGTGTTAGATTCATGCACATCAAATGAATTATTTCTTCTAATATACTGTAATAGATGTTTATATTGCTTTATTTCATAAAATTGTATTAATGTATCATTATATTATTACATTAACAAAAGTAAACAAAAATCATTCTGAAATTAAATAACCTGTTTCTAAAGTATTATGTTGTACGGGTATCATTATGCAAATATATAGGTTGACCGGAAAAAAAATTCGTTTTTTTATTTCCAAATATCTATTAGTCTTCAAAATTTCGTTTTAATAATCCAAGAATTATATTTGAATAATTATATGAATAATAATAATACAGAATAAATCAATAACGATTGTTAGTAAATG
>JAUZND010079246.1:0-16219 GCA_034780555.1 Coelogynopora nodosa | reverse complement strand
ATGAAAGCCAGGGATGCCTCCGACCAGTATCTCTTCAAAAAAGACCTGGGATATGACCTGGCTCTTCCCCTTGTTCGCCAACGCTCCCAACGTCATCTGACAAGGGCTATCAAAATGGCTATGCACCTGGTTGGTGTAGAGGCGGTGCCTCAGGACAACCATGGAGCTAATGCTGAACAGCATGGGCGACTACGCTGTGAGATCTGCCGGGGCGTAGGAGTCAAGGATCGCAAAACCCGTTTTAGGTGTGCAGAGTGTGCCAAAGCAGTTTGTTTGGGGCATGCTGAAACGGTGCACTACTGTCCTGACTGTATATGTCACCGCCTACTGTTGAATTAATTACTTTCATGACATTCTACATATATTTGACTGTTTTTTTCTTTTCCTACATGTTTGTGCTGTTTGTACTGTTGAATTTATTTCTTTCATGACATTCTACATACATTTTACTGTTTTTTTCTTTTCCTACATGTTTGTCCTGTTAATGAGTTTAATAATAATAACATTATGTAATATTGTGAATTCTTGTAAACAATAAACCATAATAAACTAGTTATTTTGTGAAATTGTTGTGTTTTTCTTGTATATTTTGACTTTTTTATCATAACTAAGCATGCCATACTACTTGGCATAACTAGTAGTATAATTTAAATGACATATTGGATAGGAAAATTAATGCACAATATGAAATTACAGAATAATATATATGCAAACACTTGAAATTCACTAATATCCATAACTTTTACATATGGGTCTGGCCAGACCTATCATTTACCTAGTATCAAATTGGAACATCGTTTAACCGTTAAAACAAACTACTCTTTGTGTTTTATTACAGTGGGTAAAGTCAGTACAGTACACTTAAATTTATAGTCAAATAGTAATGCATGAATTTCTAATTCAATCAAAGTTTCTCACAAAACCTTAAAAACCGTATAGTTTAGTCAGAAATTTTTAATATTTTGTGCCTTACAACTGTTTCCATAACTTTACTATTAATAGCGTACCATATCTCCCCTACCCCCTCCCCTTAACCCCCCCTTACCCCCTCTAACGCCCCCCTGAGGAAAATTATTTTGAATTTTTGCGACTACGGCTTCCTATTGGCTGATTTAAACAAGGTGAAGGTCGGTTTTTGATAAATTCAAGGTCACGGAGTTCAATATTGTTAATTGAAAATTTATCAGAGTTACACTAATGGTAGTAATCAACCATTCAATGACAATTATTGATTTTCGCAATACGTTGTATTGTAGCTATCTGATGCCAGATCCGGGTGGTTTTAATGGGGATTTTGACAAAGTCAGAATCGTTAAGTTTAATTTTACTATAACTTACAAATTGATCAGAGGTACCCTAATGATGGTAATCGTTCATCCAACAACAATTATTGATTTTTTAAATTTTGATTTGCATTATAGCCATATGATGTCAGATCCGGGTGGTTTTAATGGGGATTCCGCCCCAAAATATATTTTTTTTCAAGTCAGAAATAGTATAAATAGGCAAGCTATTGCAGCTAAAACAAATTCTGCTTTCATCTCTTGACACGAACGGTCATATTCGCTCGCTACTTGCCACGTTGCTATATTATTTTAACTTTATCAATAATTTTATATTCTTTACAATCTTTATATATGGCAAAACTATTCATTTAAGCTGCTGATTTTGCAGGAGAATTAATGGATGTCGCTATCAGGCTAAGTCAAGTTGTCAAAACTGGCACGATCAGGGTGATTTCAATTAGGATTCTTAATAAGTCATATACGTTATATTTTATAATGTGTAATTTTGAACAAATATTATTATTCTCATAAATAAAATTGCTTTAAAATCAAACTCAACGATCTCGACTTCGTCAAAATCCTCATTGAAACCACCTGGATCTGGCATCAGATGGCTACAATGCAACGTATGGAAAAAATCAATAATTGTAGTTGAATGAACGATTACTACCATTAGGGTACCTCTAATCAATTTGTAAGTAGTAAAATAATACTCAGCTACCCTGACATGGTCAGAATTCCCATTTAAATTACCCAGGTCTGTCATTGCATGACTACAATGCATCGTACTGAATAAAAATCAATAATTGTCATTGAATGATCGATTACTACCATTAGGGTACCTCTGACCAATCAAAATCGAACTCTGTGACCTTGAATTAATCGAAAATGACCTTTACTTTCTTAAATCGGCTAATAATAAGATATACGCGGGAAAATTCAAAAACATTTTCATTGGGTAGGGGAGGGATATGGTCAAAGGTCAAGTGTTATTGTCAAAGATCAAGTGTTATGGTCAAAGGTCAAGTGTTATTGTCAAAGTTTAAGTGGTGGGGCCGAATCCACCCTTCCTATACTACTCACTTACATAACAAATAAAGAAACAAAAAAATTATATTAGATAATATTTTCTAAATTTCAATTTCGTTTGAAACTCATCTAGATTTTCTCATTCACCCGGAATTAATTAAAAGTAATGGTGTAATGTGTACTTGATGTGAGCTTTGTTATCATTTTCATTTAAATACAACGGAATAGTTTCAATATAATCGATTCGTCGAACACAATAAAGCCGTTACTTTTTTTAGACCGTGATTGTTCAAATGCATGCAATCCGATTGTTGAGGTATATATTCCTAAATATGTTTTTAGTTATTTGTTGTATGCTTATTTCTAAAATATAACTTATTTTTATCAATCAGATTTTGTTTCTTCACAAATTGAATTAGAAAATGGCAATTTTGATGTTTGAAGTAAATTTTACAATTTTTGATATATTTTTCTATTTTTAAAATGTAATGTCTCTATTATGTATACTTCACATTTTAAATTTGTTTAAAGACATTAAAAATAAACATACGCACAAATTTCAAATATCAAACGTGTATCAGACAGCAAACGAAATAATATGTGAATTTGGTTTAAATTGATGTACTAATATGATATTGATATAATATGATTAAAGTTTCTATTATGTATAATTTAAATGTAAAATTTGTTACATATGTGGAAATGCTACTCTCCCAGCTAGGATTAACAAAATCACTCCTTTTCGTGAAAAAAGCATGTTTTGCTTACACTTGTTTAAAACTTGCGGATCAGGATGAGAATTTTGTGCCACATATTTGTTGTAAAACATTCGTTGAAAGTTTACTACTATGGACCAAGAAATAAGAGAATATTTTACCATTTGGAATTCTAATGGTGTGAAAAATGGAATAGACCACACAAGAGATTGTTATTTCTGAACGCACGCACCTAACAGACACTTTTCACTAGTTTCACTAATCTATCCAAAATTCAATTAATTTTTTTTCTTTTTTTCTTTCACGTAGGTACTAACAAGAACAAACACATTGTCAAGTACCATGATGTTATTTCAGCAATCATTTTCAGATTTCATGGACCTGACATCCCGGTACCAGTACCTCCTGAAAGCTGCGAATCCCTATTTTCTGATAGTGATGAAGATGTTCATGATAAGGATGACTATTCACCCTCATATGGACGTGAACTTGACGAATTGTGACCACAACTCTTTAATAAAACTGATTTGAATGATTTGACCAGAGATCTTTGTTTATCCAAAGAATATGTCAACTTTTGGGGTCTAGATTAAAAGTCAAATATTTAGTTTCAGTTATTACATACTGCTGGTACAAGAATAGTGAAAAGGTTTTTCTGCAATGTTTTCAGTATTTACAGAGATTATTCTCTTGTGTATTGCAATAACATTCATTGCTTTATTAATGCTCTAGGTCTGGAATAAAATCCAAGAGAATGGAGATTGTTTACTAATGCATCTAGCAAAAGTCGTAAAGCTGTACAATGCCAAAATTTTGTATTTAACTTTCGGTATTATATTGAAATAAATATTTAATAATACAAACTTAAAAGTGTATAATACTAGAGTTTTGTATAGAGAAACGCGAAATCATACTTTTGACCTTCTGGAATAAAAGAAATGTTAAATGATTTTTGTATATCTGATAATAAAAATACAATTTTATAGAAAAATACATTAATAATAACACACAATATAAGATCAACGCAAAATATCATCAGAAAAATATTAAATATATTGTGTGAGTGTTATTTTTTTAATAATTTTTTATTTTATTTCTTAATAATACTCGTGCATACTTTTACAGCCATAATTTACGAAATTAACCGTTAATAAATCCTCACTCCGGATGAAACAAAATTTGTATTTTAAACATATTGTTATTGTTTTTTAGGAATTTATATATTGAGTTTATATGTATTGGACAAACATGTGTGCTATTAATATTTATTATTGAAATGACTTTAAATTAATAATTCAATTAAGTAATCTTAACGTTTACATCATTACATCAAGTTACGCAAAAATACGGTTTCATACACCGGGTAAGATTTAAAATGTAATTATTTCCTAGTAAAACGTGAATATATATATAGTATACATATCTGATGTAGTTGTTATGTTAAGTCATTTGCTTGGAATCTAGGTCGATTTAAGCTAAGAGATAAGTACTCTTGATTTTGCATGAAATTGTCCATGGTAAACTTGTATATAAATGCGCCGAAAATGGCCCCTATGTGGGGACACACAATTGGAATCCAGAACCAAAAGTAACCACGAACACTGAACACTGAGACTCCCCAGCCACAGATAGCAGTAGCGATTCGTGGTGACAGGTCTCGAGCCGGATTAAGAGCGGCTCCACAATTGAGTCCAAAACCAAGCAGGATAGTCGTGAACAAGATTCCATATGCCACCGGTTGCAAAGCGATTGACATCCCGAGATTTCGTTCGTCGGTGATCGCCAACGCACCAAATAATAGCAACGCTGTGGCAAACACTTGGTCAAAAGAGCATGTCATTAAAGTGACGTTTTCATTTGGAAATGTTGAAAATATTTTCGCAGTGGCTATTGAGAATTCTAAACTAGTCTCATTTCCACCATCATATTTACTAATAAGATCATTATAGATTCCAAACACACAAAGGCTTCCAAAAAAAGCTCCTAAGTATTGTGCTACACTGTATAACAGGAATGTTTTAAAACGTATTCGTCTGATTGTGAATAGAGCAAATGATAATGCTGGGTTAACGTGGCCACCGGAAATTTTAAAAGTGCAAAACACAGCAACAACAAGTCCAAATCCGGAACCCAATGCCATGTATAAATTGTCAGGATTGCCACCAGGTCCCGCTGAAAGAATAGCTATCGCCGAAGAGCCATTAATAAAGGCAAGAAGTAAGAAAGATCCAACAAATTCCGAAAAAAATAGACGAATATTATTACAATGAAATTCTCGTAGCAATAAACTGGTTTCTGTCGAAATGTCTGACATTGTTTGAGTTGTCAAATGTTTGTAAGAAATGAATCTATCAATCCGATATTATTCAATATTTCTGTTAATAAACACAAAAGTAATAAAAGTATATCATACAGGCAAATACCGATGTGAAACTGTTTATTTGGCCTAATTGTTAATCTCTATAATCTTTACAATAACTAGTCTTTATACCTATAATATGAATCGATAATGCCACTTAACCGGGAGTATACAGGCTTCTAAGCCAAATTGTGAACTTTAATCTATTGGATATCTACTGAACGCGTAATAAATTTAAAACAACACGCGAAATACGTAAATAACGTAAAACAATATATTTTTTATTTTAAATAGCCTTATATATCTGACTTTTTTAATATATATATATATATATAGAATAGATACACGTTATGGTATTACATATTAAGTAATGTGTTCTCTTGTTTTATGGCATATTTATTACTGCTATGTCAAACCTCACTAAACAAACAGAAGAATTTAATATTGAAGAAATTGCCGATATTTTACATATGATACAAACCGTAATCAAAGTTTTAATAAAACTTATTTATGATCAATTCAAAATGTTACATTTATTAAGGCGCTGATTCCAACTGACTGGGCACAACGTTCACAATGATCTGATCTGGCAGCGTACGATAGGTTTCATATATTGTCTTGTGCGTGAGACACGTTCTTGGCAGTATATAACAAAGTAGAAATATAGTTAACAAGAACTAGCCTAAAAATATGGAGATAAAAAATGCGTAGGCTAAAAAGTATTTGCAAGTTGTGAACAACTCACTTTTGTATAGATGTCGCCTCAACACATTGATAATGAAAAAGCTACATTTTAACAAATAGTTTTTTGTGTTATTGCAAAATGCGTTATCACAAAAACAAGCGAAATTATCACAAAACACGTATACAACTTATGATAAGTTGGTTTTTAAAATTTATTTACATCATTACTTTTACAAAATAAGAAGTCTGTAATTAAAAGAGTGGTAAGTTAAGTTGATTTTAAGTTATAAAATGTTCCGTCGCCTCAGTAGTATAAAGCTATAAATAATATTTATGTGATTTTATTTTTGACTTTTTTGAACATCTTAATTATATAACAAATAAAATTAGTTTCATATAAAAGTAAAGTGTTACAATTATTTCACATAACATATCATTGATATTGCTGACTTTTAATTTTAATTTTAAAATAAAATACACTAAAAATGAAATTTTAAATAATGTTATTAGTAAAAAAAAATATTTTTTAATAATTTGTATTTTAATCAAAAAAATATAGGCGTTAAAAATCCTACAACTCTTAATAAAATGTATAATTTTTACTTTTGTTTCATTACACTTTTAAACAATGACTGAAAGCGCTATAATTAAAAAATTATAATATGAGAATATTCGGTTTTCCCGTAGTAGGAAATTATGTAAATAACATTAATTAAACTTGGTTAATAACTCCTATTTTATTATTAATTATTTAGTTTTGTATATCACCTTTCTAAGTAAAATTAAAAAAACTCAAAATATGGAAAGTTTCAGACTAGGGTGAAGTGATAGGTACTCATTTTCAAAATAGATCGAATCAAAGGTTGAACGTCTAATCACATAGACGGATAGGGTTACAGTAAGCTTACGATTGATACACAGTATCATTAACGGTACAGTGATATTCAGATTAAAAAAGAGAGAACTCAGGATTAGGGTTATGCACATAAAATGTTTTAAAGAAACAGCGAATTTTGTGTACTTAATAATCTTATGTTTGATAATACTTTCTTTGTGGTCTGAATTCTATTTGTCCGTTATGCACTGTATATTTAAAACCCGCTATTGAACTGTTTCCGTCTCTGGATGTACACCTTTGCTTTAATCAGTTTGAGATATGTGTTTGACCTGATCCGTATAGTCTCACCCTTGCAGCCATAAGTCTGTGATTGATTATATATGTTCATAACATTACCAATAGTCATGGGAGAGTCATGTTTACATTGTGATATCCTGACATAATCATGTCTGTCAACGACGAGAATTTGAGCTGTTAAAATATAACAATAAATTAGGATATGTATAATCATGAAAGCGTATTTATAATTAAAAAAATACGATTGGTATATTATTTAACAACTAGATTTCGTCGAATCAGTGAAAAATAGTTTAACATTAAAATAACTTAAAATACTGTGACTATTATCATAAAAAAGTGACGGTAAAATATAACACAAATAAAAAATTAATGTAATATTTGAAGCAACATGCAATATTTTTTATTAAAAGTCTAATTATAAAATCCATAATTAGAAACGAAACTAAAGAAAATAACAGAACAATAAAAAAGAAAAACAATTAATCTAAAAAGATTGTGAATGAAATAAGAATGATTACCTAACATTAACATTTTTATACTTTCAGTGAAAAATTAATATGAACACCCAGTTTAAATATTTTTATAAGGCTATATATACTTAATTTTATTACACAACAAGCAGATATAACAATATCAAATAAAATTTTAACAATTAAAATAAATTTTATTTATATGCACAGAACATGTTTTATTTTTGGGGTATAATATTTGTTTATTTGTAACATGGAAGATTAAAATAAAATAGCATTAACATTTTTTTGGAATTTAATATTTTATTCATCTTTCAATCACTTAACCTTTAAATGTCTAATTGTGCTTTTAATCTATATGTTTTTTAAAACTCTGTCAAGCTTATCCGATTATATGTTTTGACCCCATGGGAGCTATAAATGTTTTATGAACAAATTTGATTAGCCTTGTGATGGAAAAATCGATTTATTTTGTTACATTACAAAAAACTTTTGCGTAAACGATTTAGATTAACTCTAAGTTAAATATATTTAAGAAGAGTTGTATTTATAATAAAGCACGATTTTATTAAAATGTAATTGTCGTGTCTATATCAAGTGGTTAACTCTTTAAGAATGTTACAAAATAATGCACCCAATATCAGAAAAAATATTGTGAAAAAGTAAGGATTAGTGAAACGTCTGATAAAATATGAAAATTTGATAATGATAGTAAACATAATAATAAGAATGCACAATGTATAAACTTTTAGAAGTTCTATACCTTTCGGATGAAATACTAAATTACGACTAAAGAAATATACAATACATGAAAATAATGATGGTAGTATAGAATTTAATAAAATATTTCAGGTAACTAGAAATATTGAAATATTGATGCATTGAAAACACTTACTTTATACTATTTATGTAAACGTTTAGGTTTTCATCTCAACAGGTATGATGAATACGACAATATTAATATATAACTCACAGTTGAAGATCCTCCACTTGAAATATTCACCTAATCACCTAAAGTAATTACAGGTCGATTACAAATATTAGGAAGAGTTAATTTCCAAACTAGTAATACTTGATTTTAATTTATTAATTTAATTAGTGTCTATAAATCGTTTAACTTCTTAAGAAATGTTACAAAAATAAAAGATTAATTGAAAACAAGTTTAAATATATTTACACATAAAACTTGTAACTGAATATCCTTACTTCGTTTCTTATAAGTATTGAATAAATCATAACTTAATATAATAACTAATCCTATAATAACATAATAAAATAATCTCGTACTGAAGCAAATTGATATAATTAATCGGAAACATCATTAATTTTACAACAAAATTGAAGTTCACCATCTGCATCTACTTTTTTTAGTAGTCCTTGAAACTAATTAGGTCACAATTAACTTACGGGAGTTATCAATAGTAGTTATATATTTTAAATTAATTTTGATTAATTATAATAATTATAATGTCTGCGATAAGCTAGATTTCTAGATTTCTAGATTCCGGAATAAGTCGTAAGTGAAACTTGTTACACACAATTTAGTTTATATTTTATCAAAATAAATTTGTTATATTTGAATTCAAACTGAAACTATTTGTTACTGAATAAACAAATTATTTTATGATATTTATGTTCTTAACTCTTAGCTTTAATTAAAATTCTAGAAACTGTTTGAAACTGAGTTACCCAGGGGAAATATATATGTTAGATACTATATTTTATGTTCACTATAATAGACGAGATTCTACCAACTATACTCATCATTGTGCATAATGATAAGGGATTTTTTCTAATTAACTCACTATATGTAATACATTTAGAAAAAGTATAAAATATATAATAATTGCACAATATAAAAACAGAAGATATATGTTTTTAATTAAATGAACAGAAACTTTTTGAAATAACAAATATTAACTTTTGGAAATATTAAATGAAAAGTGAAGCAATATGTCCATGAATACAATTATACTTTATATACATATATTCAACATATATAAAAGTGAAAGCTTGTAATAAATATTTAAACACATTTAAATTTAGATCATATAGACAGACGTAGTTATTTCAAATAATATAAATGATGATATTATTATAAATAGTATAAACTATGCATTTATTATCTATAGCTCTTCCTTTTGCCTCATTTTTATTCCTCAACCTTTTATTTTTACTTAATTCTTGACAGTTGAATGATTTAATTGAAAGCGTAAGTCTATTAGTTAATTTTATAAATTAATTGGATTCACAGATATATTTTGCTTTCCTTCTAATTGATGTTATAAAAGGTTTCTGTCAAGTTTGATAAACGATTAATATCAATTTATTTCATACAAATATTTTTCAAATTTCTGTTAGTTTTAAAATAAATAATATTTTATTTTTAATATTAATTAAAAAAGAAACTGTACAAATATTTAATTATAGATAACATTAATTAATTATGCATAAAATAAATAAGTATTTGAATTTATATAGTGCTTTTTTCGATTAACAAATGATTGCTTGGGTATTTACTATAAATAAAAGTTTTGTGGATATAATTTAATAACGTTCATACAACATTGCAGAGCAATGGGAACCCCGATTGCAAATAAGGCGCCTCCTAATGGCTCCCTTTCTGTGTCTTTTTCCACGATAAATATTTCACATTTTATCTGTTTTCATTATCAAAATTCGTTTATATACATTCGTTTATATATGCTGATAGAATTATTCCAAATTTTAAAGTCTGCAATTTTCAAACTGCTGTTATGTTTACCTCCACGACAAGCTAAAAATATACAGATAAAAACAAAAACAAAACATTGTAGCTGTTGGAGAACATTCACGTCCAATGTTTTCGTTATTTTCTGTAGGTAGGCTTTTGGCCGATCTTCATAGTGGGTTGTTTTTTCATTAAACAGGCAAAATTTCGATGAATTTAAGAAATTGTGAATAATGTTCTACGATGTCTATATAAAATATTGTTTTTCTCTTAAAATAACGGTTCAAGGCCTGCCTTATTGTCAAGTAAGTCATTCGTTCATATAATTGTTTTCTTTATTGTTTTTTATATAATAATATTAAGCTCACTGCAAAAATAGAAAAAGAAAAGAATTGTATTGTTGTTATTGCTCAAAAAAACAATTTGAACTATTTGAGGGCTGTAATTTATTAATATTGTATAGCTTAATCATTCATCAAATCGAAAACTGTATTAACATTGCACTCCACGAAATTATGTTTTGACATTTCAGTACAAATACAATAATAATATGGGAAATATAATAAATGTATTTTTTAAATTTCTGAAATCTCTAACTTTGAGTAAATCTATAAAATGTTAGTTTACTTACAAAAATCTAATTAACATTTTTAATAAATTGATCAACGAATTAATTATTGATATCACAAAAATCGATAATTGTCATAATTATACTTAGTCAAAACCTTATTAGTATACATATTACATATACAAAATGTTTAAAAGTCAAGCAATTGAGAACAGTATTTTCTGGAGATTTATTTTCAATACAGATAGAACATAATCAATTTGAATATATATTTATTTGCCAACAACTTAACAAATACTTTATATAATCTAAATATGTGTATTTCTCATTTATTGTATGTAACTGGTTTCACATAAATCGCCTTCGTGCTAGTCCGAAAAAATCTGAACATTGAATTTCTTATTTTCGCATTTGTTATTTATATTGCCGATTGCAAACAAAAATATTCTACCATTGTTAAATGTATTGGTGTCTCTATATAGGCAGTTCATACTCTTTTATACACACATTGTTAATATTGGTAAATCTGCTTCTATGTAGGTTTAGGTATATAAGAATATTTTTGTGTATTCTATTGTGGTGGAACGATATTTGAATGCGAAATACTAGTTTAGTTAGGATAGAAATTGATAGAAGAGATGGGTTAGTTAAGGTTTGTCTCTTGATTTTTGATATGTTGGTTTAATCATCTGGAGCACTATCTGAAAAGTTTAAATATTCCGAAGGCAAGAAAGAGAATTTATTATTGGAATTTTCCTTGACATCCCTAAGAATTATTTAAATATTCTGAAACTCTGTACATACATATATCGCACCCCATAAACTTCAAATACCCTTCACCATCGCCATGGATTTGAATCTGTGTAATATTCATATTGGAATAATGACCCACAAGGTCCACCACATATGCACTTGGTATAACATTTATAAAGACCACCTTAACGAATTAAAAGTGACAGCAAGACATTTTATAGCATGAAGCAGTTGTTTTGATCCTTTTATGATGCTGTCGTGCGGATGTCAAAACAGCAAATATCATGTAAATCTTATCCACCTATCAGTTGTCAAAGATGATGAAAATATTCCAACACAAAAATATTATATGGAACATCACATGTTAACAAACACATTCCACACCTTCTTTAACGTCATGAAGGCAAGCTGGCCATTCGCGGACAAGTGGCTACAAGTCTGCTATATGTAAAGAAGTACAAAAGATCTGCAGTCCACTCACCAGGAAATGCGTTCAGAATTTTTACTAAGGAACATTTACATGCTTGAACACTTACTATATGTTCTCTAAATTATTTGCTATTCGTTGAAGCATTGTGGTAATTTAACTATATTGTTGAGGCCTTCTACGCTTTCGAATTACATGAACCGAATTACATGCTGATTTTATAGCTTAAAGGATTAGAGCAATCTTGACAATATTTTCATTTCTACATGTAATTTTGAATTAGAGCAGTTCTTTCTTATCATTTAATTACATTCAGTTTTATTATTAACAACTCAGATAATTCATGGGATCGTTTGTACAAGCGCGAGTTACTTATCAGACAAATTACTCAACTGAGTGATTTTTTTCTTCACACTCTCTTTCTCTATCTAGCTCTTACTTACACACGCGCTCTCTCTGTCTCCCTTTCTCTCTGTCCTATTCTTTTGTTTTTGGTAACTCTCATATTACCCGAATAATAATATATTTGTAATGAATACATCAAATTAATTCATCAAATGTTTTCATTTTACGTCAAACCTATTTATTGTTTTATCAGACATGTTATGTATTTTTCTTCAAAGTCATTTTTGCATTTTATTATATTCATCCTAGCAAGAAATTATCAGAGTAAGATAAACGTTTATGGGAGACCATTACTTTTGAAACTATAAGTATGTTAAACTTTATCAGTACTTAATTAAAATATACTATTGAGGAGTATTTTACCATTGTAAGACTTGACTTGCATATATAATTGGAATCTTTGGATGAGCTTTACATTTAACTGGTATCACCGAGCGTTCTTGACACAGCTAATTTCAAAGTAAAAAATCGTTGATTTCTGTCTTGTTTCTTTCAACACGTACAAACAACTTGGAGGAAAATATTATCCCTTATTTCAAGTAAAAAATATCACCAATGAATGTTTTCCTTCTAATGTATCAGCAGGATAAGTCGCTTTTGCTCTCGAAACTTTTTAAAGTTTACACCATGCTGCTTGATTGGTTATTTAAAATTCTTTCCAAAATAAATAAATCACTTAAAGCAAACTTATTCGGTATAAATAGATACCGTATTAAATTATATTAAATTATACAATACAAATAAATTCACTTTTATTAAAACGATTTCGATTTTCTGAATTAGAATTGAGAGTAATTTATTATTTTAAATTTTTCATAGCGTTAAATTGATATTGTGATTTTATTTATCATTAATTTGATTGCACATTTCTATCCTTCACTTTCAATTATGAAAAAGCAAATAACAAATCTTCATACAAAATGTCCGAAAAATTTTTACATAGAAAAAAAATTAATCCATTTATTGAATTATGCTATTATTTATATAGTTTAGATTTTTAATTGATTATCATATTAACTTTTTTATAAGTACTTTCCAATATCCTATAATTGTTTTTGGTATATAGTGCTTATTGCAATTGGTCGTACGCTGGCCTTCAACCAAAGGGGTTAATGGTTCGAAACTAATATATCTCGTGGCGATATGAAAGTTTGCGATAAAAAATATTTTGTGTTTAGAAAAGGTACATTGTCATTATGAGCTTCGGTGGTCCTAAACCTTCAACGTTTTTATAGTATAACTTTTTGAAATGGATCAATTTTAATTAATGATTTCAATGTAAATAACTTCAAGGAAATTTTAAGCCGATATCATAGATATGTAATATTATAATAGTATATTAAAAGAAGTATAATATCTATGTCAATTATATACAACTGTTGAATATTATGAATTTTAGTATATTGTTACATAATATTATATGATATTTAGGCACGTGGATAGTGCAGCATTGTCATCATACATACAGCTGTTACTGTGCAAATTGTGTTTTTTAAAGTGTGTACATTTTTAATAATTTATTATGAATTTCACAATTGAAGAAAAGCTTTACTTGGTATATTAGACAATAGCTCATGATAACAGAGAGGAAAGCAGATATTTATTTCACGAAAAATATTAAAAAGAATCTCTTCCGGCCTGTAATAATAGATTTTGGTTAATTAAGTTTAGTAACAATGTGATTATTAGCAATATATTGTCCAAAAAGTAATAGATCAACAACTGATACAATAGAACAAAACAAAGAGAATTATTGTCAATTTTGTTACACACTATCCTACTCCTTCTACTCGAATAATGTTTTCTTAACTTGATATTCCATAACTTCAGACAGACATGTTTTTTTAAAACGAAAAAATTCATCCTTACAGAAAGTCCATGGATGGGATAATGAGAGAAAAATACATTTTCAGATACAGTGCAACTGGCACTTCAAATAGATCCTCAGATAAAACTTCATTTCATTAAACAGGGACCTAAACAAACACAATATCCATAATTTGTTTAACAAAACAAAATCCAAATGAACAAATTCAGACGACTAGGTGATTCTGTTTCGCTTCACTTGTGAGATAGTTAAGTCTATCTCATTATATTGTTATATTTCACTTAACAAATCATCGATAATGATGAGCACGATGGAGGATGGATTAGTCGCAAATGTAGTAATACGTGGCCAGCTCGGTCTCTCATCTGACTACCAGTAATTGATGTGGTCATAGTTAAAGAGTATAACGTTTACGATCAACCTGGGGTGTCATTCAACATCACCAATCAATGATTTGTGAGGAAACAAAAAGGAATAGATTCAGAATAACCCACTTGCAATGTTTTTAGATGCTATGAGAAATATTCCTAAGCATTTAGAACATTGTGAGGGATGATATGTTCAACATTTTTAAAAGTAAAAACATTGTTTATTGTTTGTTTATTATACATACTATTTTGTATATTTCTTTACTCGTTATAAATAGAAACTCGGTTCTCATGGAGATGTACTTTAGCATTATAAAAATTAATTTTAACAAATACAGATGTGTATTCTAAAAATTAATTAAAAAAATAATAGTTGTTATGTATAAAAATTAAAACTATGTTCAAATATAACGTATTATTCCAGGCCTTTAAACCAGTGGAAGGAGAGTCAAAAGAAATAGGAACAATTGCAGTTGCGGTTTAAAAAAATTGCTGTGGTTTTTCTAAAATATAATTTATGAACCACAAATGTGTGGCTCATATAATATAGTAGCCATTTTATATTTTAAAATAGACATTTCTGTTTAGGTAATTTGTCTTCTACAAAGTATAATCCAAAACATATATACATAGATATTACACTATAGATAGTTACCCATTTAGCAGAAAAATATACCATCTTTAAAGGGAGATAAATCGTACATTTTTCTAAGCGTGAGATAGCGTAGTAATCAATGAATGCTTAATTAGATTAAAAGTCATACAAAATAATTTGATTATGACATATTTGTATCTAGAAAAGACTTAAATACGTGTTCAAAAAAATACTTTTATCATTTTTAATTGAAATTCATAAATAGCATTTAGCAACGCGTGTAATGTAGTATAGACATTACGGCTGATAATTAAAATAATTGAACAATTTAATTTAGATATTATCAATGATTACTGACATCTTCATGATACCAAATTATATATTTCGTGATCTCATCAGTAGTATTTATCCCCTCGTAGTAATTTACTTCATTGTATGTAGTTAACTGTATCATAAAATTATAACGATCACAAAATTGCTGTGTTACTATTTATGTTATCAATCCAATTGTACTTCTATCTGCAATCATAGTTAGAATAAAGTACATAACACAGAATAGATAGTTAATACAGGATAGTAATATAGCAAGGGTCGATTTGACCGCACTTATAAATAGATCATGATACATGTCTATATATAGATCATATGTACCCCCACCCCTCAACTCTGTCAAATTTCAAATGATTTTTTATAAAATAAGCACTAACTAATAGCTATTCTGTTAGTCTATCTATTTAATTACATTCACCTATATTTAAATCAGGGTGAATTTTAAATAACGCCCGATTTTAAACTAAACCACTCACGGTTACAACACATGGTTGAGGAAATGATGTAATGCGTCGCCTACAAGTAAGCCCTCAGTGTTCAAGTCGTCGACTAG
>JAUZND010079235.1:0-16220 GCA_034780555.1 Coelogynopora nodosa | reverse complement strand
AGGTTGAAGTATTTTCTTTTAAGTAATATTCGAAATTATTTGATTATATGGACTTTGACTTTTGTCTGATTTGTCCAGTTGTCCGTGGAATCACCTAATAAAAATGCGCGTATATTAATTCGGAGTAATTTCTCGAAATAAAATATAACAATTAGTTAAGTACAGCCGGACAAACGATTTACACACTGATAAGCAATAAAATTAAACATAAAAACAAATACTTTTTTCAAAATTTTATTTTTTATACATATATAAAATTTATTTTTCTAAGAAGCACCATCAAAGATATTATTTATTCTTTATTATATTTTTTACCATCAGAACACTATATGTTAGCTTCTATATATATAGATATATATAAATTAGTCGTTATTTAATTAATTGATTATTTATATCAATAATTGTAGTTATATATGAGCACAGTAAATTTTGACATGGTAAAATCGTACGATATATAAATTTGAAATTTAAAAAAGAAAATGGTAATGCATTTTAGCAATTATACATTACTAACATCACACACGACCCCTAATGACCTGGTAGTAACTAAATTGTATTAAGCGTATGCGAAGTCGCAGAAAATACACTCAACTCGTTAATTAATAAAAACTTGTGTGTTATAGTTATTAAAATCATAATAAACGTATTATAAATTAAATTAAATTAAATGAATGTAATAAAAGTATTCCGATTTATCGATATATCTGGAAATTATTTCGCTCAAAATTTAAAATTGGTGGGTTATTTAGGTAGTCGAAATTATTCATTGTATATCTTTTTACTTCTTGAGTATATTAGTAAATGATTTTCATAAGTTTAATCAAATATTATATAATTAAAATAAATACTAATTATGAGAAATTATCCCGCAAGGTCACCATACAATACATTTTTTAACATATCATTTAGAGTTTATAAATATTTAAACATACTCCATTTAGCATATATATATACAATACAATAAACTGATATATTTTATTTATCGTATTTCTGTGACAAATATGTTGAAGGAAAATTTGTAGCAAAAAGTAATAAATGTCCTGTAAATATGCACGTTTTCCTGCATACAGAGGGGAGATTCAGGATATTGCTTAGCTTACCTTGACTTCTGACAGATTTCTGTAAATACGGGTGACATGTAATCACGTATTAACTCAAGTGGAACTTCGTTGCTAAACATATAACATAAATACATGCTGCATCACTTCGAGAAAGGAAGCTTGTATGTGCAAATCAATTAAAAATCAAATCTCAACAAAAGGGAGTATAATTTAAGTTTTAAATAAATGCCAATTATGAGAATTATCTTCTATAACTTCCGTACAAAATCAAGAAGGAGGAATAATTAATACTATAACGTATATAATACCTTTTACTAAGAAATAATCAGTTGAACTGGCAGAAATGAAGTATAGATAAATATGTATGCAAGAGTATATCGATTTGAAAATCAAAAATAATGTACTCTGATATAATATAACTAACATTTCATTCTGCAACGATTGTCAACTTAACAGTAAAATTAATTATTATACAGAATATTACAGATAACCTATTTTTTTAAATGCTTTGATTTATTTATTTTTCTGTAAATTTTCTAATTTGTTTCTGCAAAAAAGTTTTGATAAAATAGTTTTTCAAATTTCATGTCCTATAGAACTACAACAGGCTCCATAGTTTTAACATGTGTATACTGCTCCTACACAATTTAACAAATTTTCTTGAAATTTCAGTTACTTTTAAATAAGTTTGTATTAATCTTTGATACTAAAGATACAATATTCGATCTAAACATAAACATGTTTGTCTGTGTGATCTGACGCATGCATTGGTCTAAAATTGTGTGTATAAACTACTTACCTCTTAATAATTACTAAGTGCACACTATTTCAACACAATTTGATTATGTAATTCTACACAAAAGCATGTTGACAAACATGTTTTTGATCTGATCTGAACCGTTTAAAATTAACCAAATCAAGATATATTAAAATTAATTTATCGTAAACTTTGTATATAAGCGTGTCACCTTTAATTATAGTAAGTTAACAAAAGTATTTAAAAAATAATTGAGTTGTGTATATATATAAATGTATATATATATATATATATATATATATATATATATAAATGTATAATTGTATAATTGTATATATATAAATGGTTATTATAAATAACACGATTTTGATCGGATTTGATCAATTTTTATTTTTAGATTAACATGTGATCAAAACATTTAATAATTAAGTGTTGTATGGACTTAAATTGGATGAACTAATTTCCTCCTATTTATAAAGTATACCAAATTTCAACAAAATCAGTTGTACGCATAGCATTTGTCTGAAATTCATGTTTTTGATTTGATTAAAAAAAAAAATTAATCAAATTGGTGATAATATTTATATAAAAAATAAAAACATATTTTTCAAAAGGTTGTATCAAAAATTTTTCATGAGGATCGGCGTTGCTTATTTGAAAAATCTGATTTCAAATTAACCTCCTCCCGTGTTAGTTTAAGGGTTCATGGATAAATGGTTAAACTTAAGTATTTAATTTTTAAATTATGTAATTTAATGTTAATACAACTTAAATGTGTCGTCATAAAATATCGAAATTATTGATTGTTGTTTTTATTATTAATGTATATTAGTATTCATCTTTTTACTGAGGTATTAAAGAATTAAAAATAAAATTTAACGCGTTTTTTAAAAAAAATTATATCTAAAATAGTGTTTAATTAACCATTTACATACACACCAAAATTATGCGTAAATTCTGGGTAAATTTCATTAATATAGAAAATTGAACGTAAAATTTTTTTAAAGTTAAATATTTGGTCTATTTCATTAATAATTGGGATTTTAATACTTCATAGTCAATTATGTTGGAAAATGTATTATATACAATATTATATATAATAGCTACCATATAAATAATACATCCATTATGACAAACAAATTTAACATCGGCAACATTTCATATATTTATTAAAGATTAATGGATTCAAATCAAAAGAAAAATATACAAGTTTTTCGTGGATATAACAATTTCTAAGTTTGTCTGTTGAAAATTTAAAAATCGTAATATTTGATGACAAAGTAATAAATTACTTTTTTTCATAATTTTTATTAATTGGCACACATTTAATTTACACGTTTGAAATTATTGCGCGTTACATTTTCTACACTAACCAAATTACCAAATTTTCTCATTATTTTGGTATGTAAAAATTTAAGTAGTAGACACATTTAAACAATAAAAAAAGTTTTGAAAGGTAGTATTCAAACTGCTTCTGAAATGTTTTTACCGCTTGAAAACGATTTAAGAAGTAAAGCTGAAACATTTGTTTTATTAATTTTAATTTAAAAGTAAGAATAAGCTCAACGGATTAATGAGTTAAGATAATAAAGTTTCATAAAATCCATGTATACATTTATAAAAGCTAAACAAGTTATAGTTATGATGTCATCATATGACAATATTTAAAAACGTAAATTTGTATTGTTTATACAAGAAATTTATATAAAAAATGTTGTCATGGTTGACAAAGAAATTTGTGCTTTTTGCATTGACAAAGAATTTTGTTTACTTAAAGAAAATAAGTGTGCTCATTGGAGGCGTACGATCCTAAGAGGCAGTTGTATCTACAAATTACAGACCTGAAATTCATGTAACTCGTATTATTAATATCTATAATTTAAGTATTTTAGATTGATTTTCAAATGTTTAAAATATAAATTGCTTTTAAAAATATGAAAAGTAAAAGAAATGTTATATTTTAAAAAGAAAAATATAATTTTTAATAGAAGCATTTTTACATTGTCAGACAAATTACACTAAATTTATAAAGCCTTTTTTGATTAGATTCACTTGTTTGAAAGACACATCGAACTTTTTAAAATAATATTATTTGAACACCTTAAATGCATTGTTCGGCATTTTTACAGCTACAATCCTTTTCGCAGTTTTTTTTTACCTAACTGCAGTATTCATATGATAAACGTTTGAGAGTATTTTTGCAAACTTAATAAATTTAAATATACACAGCTATAAATAGAATTTTTTTATAATCTAACTATTCTGTCAGTTAGTTTTAATATAAGTTCCTTCACTTTGTGCTCCAAGGGTTTTTTTTGCCGACAAAAAATATTCACTGGTGACGTATATCATTTTCTTGAAAGTAAGCTACTACAGTTGTTTCTAAAAGTTTTTACAGAGATTGTTTAAACATATATATATTGTTATATAACATGTCATTTAAAAGTGAAATATTTCCAGGCACTAAAACGACAATTAAGTAATTGTTCTAAATTATACTTGTTGCTAGAATATGAACTTTTGAAAATTATAATTACATATTGTATTAAAGGTTCTTTTAAAAAAAGAAATATAAAACTGGTTTGAGCAGAGAGGTCAAAGGTCAAATAAGGGTGTATAAGTTAATATCTAACCAAAAGTATTTTTTAAATGCGATTTTTTTAAATAATTAAAACGTTTAAAATAGTGTTAGTTACTTGTTATTTGTTACCTATAATCTGTTACCTATAACACGCTAATATAAAAGATATTCATAATCGCAGAAACGGTTCAGATTAAATAAGGTAAAACATACAATAAGTGAATGTATTAATTACAATAACGTTATTTTAACATTACAGTATAAAACTTTTTTGATTTTAAGCCAGAAGAAGTATGTAAAAACAGTTGCTAAAAAATATATTAAAAAATTATTAAAAATGAAAGTTTATTTTAACATTACAGTATAAAACTTTTTTGATCTTAAGCCAGAAAGAGTATGTAAAAACAGTTGCTAAAAATATATAAAAAAATTATTAAAAATACAAGTTTAACAATATTACAAAATTTTAGATAATTTTATCGTTAAACTAATCATATTTAATTAAGCGCTAAAATAATAATTTTTCGTTTAAATAGTTTGTAAAACATAAAAATATAGGATTATTATGCCTATTTATAGAATTTATTATCTTTAATATTTTAAAAGTACATTTTAACCATAATTTGTGACTTATAGTTTAGGTAAATGCATAAAAATCAGTATAATGTATATAACTGTCTGTGATAATTAAACCTACTGTCTGTGATAATTTATCACACTGCGCTTTTGACATCTTAGTTGTCCACTAACGATAATTTTCTCCATAAAATTACCCTCTAGTACCGCTCGCATTTACGACTTTACATGTCTTCTTTCGGTTTTTATAAGCGTGTCACACCACGGATGGATGGATACCTTTATGCAATTAACTTTCATCACATCGGATATTGTACAAGTGACATATATATATAAGATATCCAAACAACGAAAATATCTGTTTTTATAATTATAAACAGCTCCAGAAATAGTCTGACTGCACCCATTGCGACCACATACCACATTCATCACCGGTTGGTTTGTCATAGCACAGCACGGCACGGTACAGTTGCCTACAATCGATATAAATGACGTTCTGGGGTAACAGATACCTCGACAGCAACCTACCGTTTCGGTCCGCAATCACTCGATAAGTTAATTTTTAAAGTTTTTATTTAACCAATCTCAGAAAATGTAATGATGAATTAAAAATAATCAGAGTGGCGACTTTGTGAAATATATATTTTTACAAAACTGCACTTTATCCATCACAGTAAAATAATAACAGTGACAAAAATATGTAAATTTATAATATTTTACAATAAATAAATTGAATTTTAAATATTTTAGCAATGTAAATAAGATTTGTGGAATTTAAACAGAGTCTCAGTATATAGGCTAAATGTAGGCTCATAGATTTTATGATGGTATTCATGTAATTTAGCATCTAAAGTGTTCCAATTAACTGACGATAAAAAAGTATGATGTCAATCTTTTTATGTGTATATGTGTATCTTTGGTAACATTTATGTAATGCCACATACAATATATATACGTCTCTATTTTATCTATATATATTTATTATTTCCAATACTATTTGAATCTATGCCCATCGCGGTGGTGGTGCTTTTTAGTTTCCTCAAAATAATAATAATTTTTTAATTTATTGCAATAAATTAAATGTGTAGTAATTTTTTTAACGAAGTGACCTCCCTGCTTTAATAAAAATAATATTTTTTGTGAATTGTATTATCACTAGATTCTATGAAATAGTTATAACGCATACAACGACGATGACCACATTTAGTATTTTTAGATTATTTCGTATTTTTGAAAATATTTTTAAAATACATATTTTAAATAATATAATTACTACTTTTAAAGAACAACTTTCTAAAAACATAGACAGCTCTAATTTATACTTGTCCAAAAATAAATAACTATAAATTGTACTAAAAATATAAAATGTTGCATGTGTTGTCACTGTTTTATAAAATCTAAAAAGAATAAAATTAACAATAAACTCAACTATACAATATATACTAAAATAGGAGGTTCATGTCGTTCAAATTTTTTTATATATTTAATTCATTGCAATATATATGTAAATATACTTATAATACAGGGGGAACTAAACAACAACTAAACCACTGCTTACATGACTATAGATTTTATACAAATAGTATTAGAAATAATAAATATAAAAATAGAGTAGACTATAATGTTGCTCAATATTTTGCCCAAGTTATACATAAGCATAAAAATAAATAACTTAAGATTACAATTTTATTAAATTGCTTTAATCCTATATCACAGTGGGATGTGAAACTTATAATAACTTAAATCCTGTGCCTTTATAATATTTACTTTTTATACATTTACTCATTGTTCAAATATTTAAATTTTATTGATTTATTGAAAAATCTTGTTAATTTTTAATATTGTTAAAAAAAATAGAATTCAATATGTTACCATGAATTTATTTTTTAATTCTTGATTATCTATTGATTTTGATATTCTGAAATTCTTTAAATAATATTTATCATCATGATTATTTAATTAAGTACCCTCTGTCAATCTCCATTCTTTTCCAGTTACCTGTAGATGTAATATAGTATCAAATACATATTTTTAAGTGATAATATTTTTAAATAATATTATTTTGATTGAAACGATTACAAAGGTGTCTCAAATATTTTTTCCTTAATGTCACTAATGCATTATCCGTGTTCGTTTAAAACTGAAATAATTATATTTAACGACAGGGAATTCTAAAAGAAAATTGAATTATATTATATTATATTATATTATACTATACTATACTGACTTGTAGTCATGAAATAAAAACTAAACATCGCTAAATTTATCCATTGTGTTAGTCACGCGACCTCATAATCACAAAATGCAACAAAATAAAATAAAATAAAATAAAAACACAAAATTTGCCAAAATAGTTCCGATTTAATCTTTTTCAATGGCTATAAAAAATAAAAATGATTCAAAGAAAAATTATATTGTACAACATGTGTATACAAAAATTATAAAGCATTAAGTTAACGGATTAATTTTAAAATACAAAATTACATAGCATTTAAATTAAATTAATTTTCTGGCTGACGATGAAATAATTGGTGTTATAGTTACATCATTTATGTCATGCCAGAAGGATTGTTCCGATAACATGAACATTGAGCAGTGTCAGACAGAGATTGTGTTTCCTTGAAGTAATTTTCACAAGTTCAGTATAATTTTACATCACTGATATTGAATAGTTACTTAAATAGCCACTTAAAAGGAATAAATCAGAAACTAAGTTGGCTAATTTGTATTATTTTATTGTTTATATGTCAGCATCTCTTAGTCCCACTTGAGTGGTTCTAGTTTTGATCCAAGACCTTGTAGCCGCACGATACTCGCAACCGCATTGACTTGTGGTCAATTAGCAAACTCGAGGACGCAAAATCGTATCTATGAAGTGACATTTCTATTTATTTGTTTAACAACCTCGCAAAACTTAAGTCATATCACTTCTTATAATGAAGCACACTCACAGAATTCAGGAAATAAAATTAGAAACGTGATCCAAATGCAAGTGTGTTTTTTTATTTTTTTACTCCACTCTAAGTTTTGAAATGTAATTTAGTTATTTTTGCATTTTATTTTTGTTATTGTTTTTATATAAATACTGTCATGCTATCATTCTTGTGTAATCTTAATGAATACCGCCTGCACTGCAAATAAAAAAAAATATATAAAATTGATTTTATCTTTAAATATTAGTTTAAAATGAACTGATCATGCTTGATTGATCAGATTTGAATTCATACAATTTTAATTCATAATAATTAATAATAGTTTTTTATTTCAATTCAATTAATCAATTATAATTAAACTATCCCATCCCATTATACACCTTTAATTTAAATTATTACTAAATGTTTAAAATTATTTTTCTGTAACTATATATTTAGACATATATAGACTAATTATTTATATTATAGGACGTAATAAATATACACAGATTAATGTTTATAGAGAGTGGTATATTTCTATGTCTAGAGTAATACGTCAAAGCTTTTTTAAACCAGGCCCTAAGTTTTTAAACACTTTCACATGTTTCCTGTAAAGTTGTCGCGTTGATTTTGCTAAAAAATTAATTTCATTAAATAAATATAGATCAATTATTAAAATAAAAACTATTGTGACAATTAAAGAAAAATAATTAAACTTTTTGTTTGAAAAGTGTAATTTGAAACGCAGATACGCACACATATTCAACTAATTTATTATCAGTTCTGTGAATGACATTGATCAAAATTTGCTATTGATCAGGGAATACTTTAAGTTATTATAGTATTATTAAGATATTATAGTAGTCTCTGCTATTGATATACCGATGTTAAGTTTATACTCCTTTAATTCACGCACATTGTTTTCAACGCTACATATTTCATAGCTACATAATAAAAAATATTAAATTATCAGACCGAAATTGTAATTCTACATGAATTTAGCTGTTTCACCAATCCCTTTCTATAGATTCAGTAGTCATTTGAAGGGATACATTAAATTGCAATAAACGATTCCATAGTTCAACAAATTAATAAACACGTATTTATTTTGGTCGATTCAGTTGGCAATGTCGACGATTTTTTAATTTATTATCCATAAATAACTGATACATTTTATCATGTAAGTTTTATCACATAAATACCTGTTTATGTTTATGTTTTATCACACAATATCTGTTTATTTATTTGAACCATGGTATATGGCCAATAATCAAGGAACATTAATGAATTAGAATTCAGTATATAAACAAATTTCAAATTATTTAATTATTTAAAACATTCTTCTAAAACGCACTAAATTATCTGGAACAATATTGTTGAATAAATGGATCTACTGATCAAAACTAAATTCTTTAAAATTATGCATCTAAATTTAATTTTAATATTTTCCTATATTCACGTGGGTAGTGGGGAGAGTAAGCTATAAGCCTACACTAAATAAATATTCACTTTGTTTGATCCTTTACTCGGGGTCAGGGTATTGTTTTATGCCTTGTTTTAGGCCGAAGAGACAAATAGTGCTTGAAAAGTGTTAGGGGATAATTAAAAGTAAACTTTTACAACTATCAACTATGCTTCCCTTCAGTTATAGGCGCTACTTACTCTATTATCAAATGTAGTCCAGTCTGTACTCTCACAATTTAGCTATAGGAGATATTGATACTCTGGAGGAGGCAGGGTAGAGTACGTGCCGACTATACGAAAACTCTTCAGAACCATCAACTGATCTTTGAAGAGTCTCCATAGAGTCAAATGGACAGCATAGTTGCATTGTTTTATTATTGATTATAAATTATAACATCATTTTCCTCTCACCCTTACGTGTTGCCGTCTGTTTTGCCAACTAATTCAAGTAGTATATTTTTGGTTTTTATAATATTAAATAGGTGTGGCTGAAATTAGAATAATAATCTATTTCCCAATTATAAAAAAACACCCAGATATTAATCGTTTTATTTGGCAGCCTATAATTACTTATTTAATTTTTTTTAATTAATAACTAGGTATTGTTGCATTAAGTGACTATACTATACTATTTCATATTACATTACATTGTATTGTAATTAATTTATAAAGTATATTATGGAATGTAGTATTATGTATTATTACCAATTGTATACAATATCTGAGACGGGGATTAAAAGGCAACCATACTATATCGTACAGTGGATTTAATTTTTGTTTCTGTAGGAACTAGTTTAAAAAATCTGGTTTGGACCCTCGTAAATCTCGGCTGGATCGGCATATTCTATTTATCATAGTCCGATGGAAGATAAGACAAGTATAGTTTGTGTTGTAAACGACGTATCCAATCAACTCCAATCAATTACTTATAGTACCACATTTTATGTAAGTCTGTAGGTCGACGAATGTGTTACGTTAATGAATTTCTTTACTAACATGATAAACGAAACCATTTTATTATTGTATAAATATAGTTGTAAATAATTCAGATGCTGAAAATATTGAAGAAAAATACTACAGCCAAAAGAAAATGTACAAACCAGCAATAATAATTTTAAAATTAGAAACCTTTTTTGGAACAGCATTCACCATTAATCATTAGAGAATTTCAATAGAGTCGATTTTAGTTTGAAATTGATAAGAATTCACTTTTAGCGGAAGAATTTATTCAACCTGTGCTACCACTCAATAGCACAAACTATATATTACTGTGTTGGGTTGGTGCATAATTTTCGGGTGGTGAGACTGCGGTGACTGATTGTGTTAACTGTTCAACAACTTTCACGTTCTCTGACAAACATTTGCTTCGCGTCATTAATATCTACCTGAAAAAATATACTTAACGACGTTTATCAACAGTAGCGAGAGTACAGCGAGAATGAAAATTAGAAGGTATAGCGGGGTAAAAAATATATATACCTTCCCCTGTATTCGGAATAGGCGACGTCTACACTGTATACACAAGACGAGTAGATTATGTGAACCAAATTGACATACACCTACGTCTATAGGAGTCGACCTGGTAAGGCTACGGGAAACTAATGAATTGGGGATAATAAAAACTAAGACGGCTATATACGCCACAGAAGCTGCAAGCAGCACAGCTACAGCACAAAAAATAGAGATTCAGGCCGGGTTGATTACAGGCAGGGATGCACGGATGGCCGTAACACAGAGCCAGTTTGGGCCTGACAGCTGACGCGGTGTACTGCGAATTAGCTCCCGCGAGAATACAACCCCGGTTCTTCAATTAAGTCATTGGTTTTTGCTAATAATAAATAAAGTTTCAACACAAATTTCCGGAAAACTTCAATTTCTTTAATTGGAAAGTTAGCAAATATGATTGAACAAAAAATGAGTGCAATTTGAAGCAGAAACTACTTTTTTTATAATTGATGGTAATCGTTAACATTTTATTACATTCAATTTTCGAAATTATTTTTATTTTTCAGACTATATATAAATAATCATAATTTTAAAAACCGTGTAAACATAGTTAAATATTTTAATGCACATTAAGTCTAACCAAAAAAATCTACTTAGCTATTACAATTATATTTTGATTATTTTAATTCTATACAATGAGTTTATTGGTTTAAACAAGAACAACATGACATAAACCATAATCTCTAACAAATATAGAAATCGGTCGATCTTAAATGTTACGTATTTGTTCTATATAGTATTAAGTGGTATTCACATTTTGTGTTTAGTTAATTCTTGATTTAATTTTGAAGGAAATTCTTTTATAATTCATAAATAAATTAATAAGGAATGTCTATATGTTGATAGAAATAGCTTTGTATATATAATTGTTGCATGAATAATGTATATAGAATTGTTGCATGTTTCTATATAATTAACGCATTAGTATTATTTGAAATATTTATGTTTGTTTTATTACGCGTTACTAATTGATGGATAATTTATATTACTTTGTCAAAAAAAAAATACAAAAATTTGATTAGTATAGATTACATTTTTTGTTCCTCTTTTAGTTTTAGTGGAAATATAGCTATAATTGTTGCAGTTGTATTGTACTCTTTTGCATATATTCTAAAAATACTTCTAAATAAATTGTGAATTCTTAGATAAATATTAACTGTAAAATATAATTACTTTTTTTAGCAGATAACGATTAATACATTTTCCCGTTTCAGTTTTTATATTAAATACTGTCATTGTGAACGTAAATTTGCTACAATAGTTACGATTTCAACGATTTATAAATCAGGATAGAAGTATATATCGTCAGGGACAACGTAATTATTTATGATATATTTTGCAACATATTTCCCAAAAAAGTATATTAATTCCCCAATAAAATGTATACTGCACACATGAACAAAACTTTTTTGAATTCAGAATAAATATTTTATTCAATTACTAGTTTCCTAATTTAATATTTTGTTAGCTTTAATCGTAATTAGTTTAAACACACTCATTTTCTTTCTTATTATTAAAACGTGTAGGTTAAAATACGTATATAATATATATTTGGAGATTTTTATTTTTTACTAATTTTGTCAAGACTAAATAAACTCAGTTCAAAATTAAATTATGTACACAAAAACATTTAATATTTAAATAATATTAATAAAGCATAATGCTATGTTATGAAGACTGAGGCATTCCATAAAACGTTAATTAAATAATGTTAATTGTGCGTTTCGCCAATAATATATAATATTTAAATTAAATAAAAATCTAGTCAAAACAGAAACTATATATAAAACGATGATGAAAAAATTCAATTGAGTATTTTATTGATTAACTCTTGGAGGCTAGACTATTTGTGTTTTTGATAGTCTGTATGCTAACAAGAGTGCTCGTATTGGTTCAATTAGTATGCATTATAGTATAAATGTATTTATAAATGTTTTTGAAAGTCAATCTGTATTAAACACTTATAAATGATTTAGGTAAATGAGATTGTTGTATTGTTTTTTATTGTTCAATGTGAAAAACAAATTACATAGTATTGTACATAACAGAACTAATAATATAATAATGCATAGAAACTTATATATCATTTATATACGAGCATTAAAATTATACGTCCTCAAAATAGGAATGCCGTCATTCCGATTTTCAGTCTGGATTTAGGTTCACTCAATTTCACGCTTGATTCTTTTTTTTGTTGTTTCAATGCAACGAAGACTTTGCTTGCAGCCTTTTCACATTAAAGTTAGTTGTGCGATGCGTGTTTGTCAAATCGTTGTAAGGCCCCATTCGTCATATTCGCAGATAGCTCACATAAAACTCATATACAATGTAGAACCCAGAGAGTAAAATTCATGCAACCGCCAAATAGAATAGAACTTATATGTAAAATCTATACTCAGTCAGTCCAAACTAAATCGACATGTCGATAACTGTGTGTTGGAAACACAAATATATGTTTTAATTTTCTTACTTTATTTATTATTATTATAAACATATAAATGTATCTATTAAAATTATAATTCCATATTCAAAAAAAGAATACAATTTTATTATGATTATTTGAGATGTGTTTCAGATATATTTGCAACTATGTTTTTAATCATGTATTCTTTAATTAATTAGAAGTTAAATAACAAGTAACTAATCGAAATGCACGTTTTTAATGTCAATATTATAATTAAATCAATTAGCCAATTTGAACATTAATGTAAATAAGTAAATAAGTAAATGGAGGTCGACATAATGTCATATTATTTAATATTTAAATAAAAAACTATGATGCTAGTTTATGCAGTATATATATTATCTAATATCTTCATAAAAAATATTTGTTTACAATATAGAAACACATCCATTTAATTTACATCACAATCTTTTAGTAACATTTTAAACTATACATAAATATATATATATATTATAAAGTAATAAACGCCACCAGTTCAATTTTATAAAGATTTGGCTCTTTAGTTGAGATCCAAGGGAGTTCCTTAATATGTGCTTCGTGTTTTGTGATTTAAAAAATACTTCAACACATTTAAAAGTAAAGCAGGTTAAGGACAGGTACACATTTCATTAATAAATGCATATCTTTATTATGTATCAATTATGCACAACTTCTGTTTTGTGTCACTAGCATTCAATTATATATAGAACCTTGTCAATCACAATTAAGCATATTTTCGTTTTCAGCTGATTTTTCAGGGACATAACGAACCCATATCTGTATATATATATATATACACATATGTTTACTCAATAATTTTTTTAATAGTAACTGTTTTATAAAATATAGAGTAACTAAGAAAGCAAGCAACGTAACTTCACACCAAATGTGTTAACTATCATCATTCATTGTTATTTTAAAGTCATTCTATTATTTAATATTTAATCTTATCTGAAACAATAAATGCTGAAATAATATTTTTATTAAGTTTTAAATTTTTGGAAAATGCTGATTTCACTATTATATAGTCGTATTCAATATTATAACCTATAATCGTAAGCATATTTTGATATAAAAATATTTAAAACTTTTAAAACATTATCATTATATTATAATAAATTTACTATTATTATTTGCTATTATAAATATATACTATTATTATTAAATAGAGAAAAAAATTAATACAAAAGCAGTTTGAGAAAATGATGTTACACACTATGTTTCGCTTTTGGAATTTAAATCCTGAGAAATATCCTTTAGGAGAAATCCAAAGGTAAAAAAGGTAGAGCATTTAACCAATTTGTCAAAATGGGCAATAGAAAAGGTAGCTAAAATAAATAAACAAGAGAAGTTTAAAGGACATTAAATGTTTAATGTAGCTAAAATAAACAAGTTAGCCGAATATTTCGAGGTCTGTAAAATTGATCGATATACGAATGTTCATTTAAATAGTTAATATACACAAATTAAATCTGTTCGATCATTTTATTGACAATATATCTGTTTTTTGAACAATTTTGTGTCATTATATTATTTGCTATATTTTAATATATTAAAATTAGGGTATATTAATTCCATCCGAATTTTCCTCCGGCTTTTTCTCCAGAAGTAAGTTCCAATCTTAGTAAATATGAATAAAATGAAATAATCTGATTTTTCAAGTGTTCATATACACTAACGTTCACTAATTTTCAATAATGTCCGCTAAAGTCCACTAAAATGCACGTTAATGTCCTATGAAAATATTCCAGCAGACAAAACGATTAAGCTGCTATTTGAACTTTAGATTTAACGCTTCTTATTAAAATTGAATAATAATTACTTATTATTTTTTAATGAAATTTTTACCCTTAAAAACATCATATGATTAAGGCATAAAATATGTCTTATATGTTTAATGAAGTCATTCATACATCGACATACTTTAGTTGAAATAAACACGAGTTGATTTCAGTGATTTCGCTCGTCAACATTTACATGTTGTCACAAGTTTTATTTATTTATTCATTAATTATTCCGGCGGCCAATATCACAATCAGACGCCAACAAAAGCCGCGCCTGCCAAAAAAGCATAGGCAATATCCTTCTGTTCATCTAACTAACACGCGAAGCATTGTAAACAAAATAGATGAGATCAGACTCCTTATCAGCTCCAATAACACTGACATCTTCGTCTTCACCGAAACATGGTTGTCTCCCGAAATCAGTGATGACTACCTCCACGTCGAGCATTATCAACTTATCAGAAGAGACAGATCTTCACCAGGAGGAGGCATCCTCGTCTACGTACACAATTCTGTAAAAGTGCCCGAAGTCTATCTTTCAGACACCAGGGAAATTATCTGCTTCACCACTCCTTCATGCAATGGCATCATATGTGTGATATACCATCCGTACTGGAAATCCCCGACTAACCACGACATCGACATCGAAGAACTCACCAGGCTTATCGACAAGGCAGAAGAAAATCTTAAGTTCGAGCCATTCATTGCGGTATGTGGCGATTTTAACGACCTTAGGAACAATCTTCAAGACTTCGAAGCAACACACAACCTCACTAATCATGTAAAATTTCCTACCAGGAACACCAACGCGCTCGATCTCATCTTGACAAATGCCCCGGATCAGTACAAAGCTGCGAAAAGCCTTCCTCCTGTCTCAAACTCTGACCACTCCTCAGTCTTATTATCACCTAAAGCACCGCGTAAACCACCAAAGGCAACCAAACACACGATCTCAATCTACAAACCACAATTCAGAGCGAATCTCAACGAAGCCATCAACGGTCTAGACTGGAGCGACATTACAGGGGATTCTGTACCTCTAGATGACAAAACAGAAACTTTCTTTAAGACTCTTATGTCTCTCCACGCTCTCCATATACCCAAAAAAACCATGCGCTTTAGAACATCTGATCCAC
>JAUZND010079224.1:1691-13383 GCA_034780555.1 Coelogynopora nodosa | reverse complement strand
GATCATATTAAGTTTTGTTTTTACTAAACGGGCTATATCATTCCATAATACAATGCATTGGAAAATAACCCTTATTCTCTAAGTCTTAGGCATACACATATTTATAATCATGTTGAGTCATATATTAGAAGAATTTTATTCAATGGTAAATTGAAGGCTATTGATAAAAATATCCTATTTTGTTTTACTATTACAACATTACATTGAATTATGTTAGTTTATTAAATAAAAAAACTATTAATATTCAGGAAATCAATTGTAAAAATAAATTCAAAAATAAATAAATAGTATAACATCGATATTTTATATGTTAATAAAAAGAAGGTCACAAGAGATCAAATTTGACATTTACGTCTTTTGGGAAATATTATTTTTGGAGAAAAATCTCTCTTTTGATGACCTGACGGTTAAAATTTACGAAACTGGATTTCCAATAGATGATGAAAGTAAGCTAGAGAAGATTTTAATTTTTTAAATTATATACTTCTACTATTGAAAGACCTATTGTAAATGTCCAAATTAGTATTTTGGTATAATCTTTTTATAAGCACATGTAAAATCGATTAAATTTGTTAATTTTTTGATATTTTTCGTTTTAAATTGATATTAATATTTTTTCTATTAACCAATATTTGATAATGTTCATTTTTAAAATTTTTATTAAGTAACTCTATATGGAACAATTTAGCTGATTGAAAAATATTTTGATAATGTTTATTTAATTAGCAATATATCTAATGAAATCCAATTAAAATACATACATACGTACATAGAAATATATTTGTTTTCAGAAATACATTCTACTAAAGTAACTGAACTACCTCATTCAACAATTCCAATTTCTCCAGCGGAAGGTAATCAATGTGAAAAACCACACTTATTAAAATTGAAAGCATATTCACTGTTATTATTAATTTTATATCATATTGCAGTCATATTTAGATAAACATGTTTGTTTTCATATTTGACATTTGAAAAAGGTAAGGTTTTTTAAGTACGATTCATTTACTGCACTAAACAAAAAAGATTCATTTATTATAATTTTCAAATAAAACAATATGTTGATTGTTAAATAATTAATGAAATATTACAAAAATTATTCGAACCATAATGCATAAATACAATTTTTTACATTTTACGAATAGATATAATATCCAACTTATGTACACATCAAATACAAATAGAATCGCTAAATATTTGATGAATCAAAGTAAAGATTCGAGTAATAACGCTACATGGCTATTTACGATTTAGTTTATTTTAAAAATTTCTAAACTTTAATTCATGCAACCCTTATAACATTCACGATATTATTTAGGTGTGACTTTGAAAAATATATTGTATATAATCATTTTGATATAAGGCATACCAAATGTCTATGGAAACGAAGCACTTGCAAAAAACTGTATCCTGGATACTATGAATAAATATATTGTACGATTTCATCTTCAGATAGATGTGGCGAAGATTTAGAAGGAGACCAGGGAACATTGAATGGTTCAGTACATTCTCCACATAATGGATTTAATCATTATAAACCTTATGAATTTTGTTTTTGGACGATCACAGTCCCTGAAAGATTTTCTTTTGTTTTGATTATTGATTTTAAACGGGTAAGGTTCAATACAAGTAACTAATAGAGTAAATTAGTCAATGACTTATTGGGAGAATCAAAGTTAAATTATCCTTGTGGGCTTTTTGTTAGAATCTCTTCAATAAAAATATTAAATTTCTATATTATGAGAACCAAATTTATTTAGATTTATGACATTTTATATGTAAAGCGTATATTCACACTAATTGTGCTAGTGTTAAATTACATAATGAAACTATTAATAATAATGTCATTGTAAAAATATTGAACAGAAGCATTACGTGCGTAAATAGATAATTTCATCAAGTTCATCACTTTTAAATCTTCCACCAAAATAGCATTACCGTCCAAAATTTATATTCAATTTACGGAAAAAAGTATAAAAAGGAAAAACATAATCCTAACATGGATCCCAACCACAGTGGAGTGATTAGGAACCAATTGGATGATAAAGGGGCATTGGGATGATGCAAAAAAGGAATGGCCTGTCTATTGAGAATATGAAAACGGTTCTGAAGAATAATAATAAGAAATAAATAACCTGATTTTCAAAGAGAGAAAGTTCAAAGAAACTTGAACAAGAAGGAAATAAGATTGATATCAGGACAGCTCAACTCAACTCTTAGCTCATAGACAAAGAATATTACTTAAAGAAAAAAACAGGTCTGGGACGAAGAGCTTGAAAAGGTGGACCACGATGAAGTACAATGACATAGCCTCAAACAAGTCTAATGAACAGCTGGAATTAATTACATCAAGCATCTCACCCAGAAACTGACATAGTGTAGACGTCTTTGGAGTTAATTCAGGAAGATATTTAACTACCAAGTGGCGTAAAATACAATCAACAAGTACTGTTGCTGGAGAGACACCGTAAAAAGGTCACTACTAGCTGGTACACCACTGTTTATCTAAGAAGGTCATATTGTATAATGTGAATGAGAAAAGTTTATAGTTTTTTAAATAATTAAATTTATTATTACATGTTTATTAAAACGAAACGAATGTAATATATATTAATAAAATCCAAAAAAATATTACTGCACCGTTTATTTAGATTAACAAAATAATTCACCTCCTTGTATACCAATAAAATGTATTCTGAATTAAATTAATTCAAAAATATGTCATATTGGTATTGTGTATTATTTGCATAATTAACCTATACGTAATTCCGCAGCTAATATTTTACGAAAAAATTAATTCTGTAAGCGTTGGATATAAATAATAATAAACAATTTAACATATTTGAAAAGAGTATATAGAGTCTTAAACTATTAATCATAAAATTATCAATATATTAAAAGTCATAAAATTTAAATATGATTATATTTAAAAAGTCTAATTGTGATAACATACATAAGTATTACTTGAAAGAACATGATAAATTATACATTTAACATTAACAGTTTTGCAGTATTTACAACGCGTCTAATAAGTCTAATGAGCATATAAATTCATATATTGTTATATGTACATTTATAATCTACACATAGTAGAGGTGCAAAAACACAAAGACATGAAATCATCAGGAAGTGAATATTGAA
Source organism: Coelogynopora nodosa (assembly GCA_034780555.1). Classification (NCBI taxonomy): domain Eukaryota; kingdom Metazoa; phylum Platyhelminthes; order Proseriata; family Coelogynoporidae; genus Coelogynopora; species Coelogynopora nodosa. The sequence continues at coordinate 10,242 of JAUZND010079224.1, read as the reverse complement.
TTTATGCAATAATTTATGCAATAATTTATGCAGTCATTTATGCAGTAATTTCACTAAATGACATGATTATATTTTACTTTTGTACAGCAGAGTATGTAACTCATGCAATCCATAACTTATAAGTATCAAATGGTGTGCTTATATATTTAAAGATTTGAAAAATCCAACCTTTAAATAGTTATCAATTTATTCAAATAAATGCGATCTTTTATAATTACAAAGATCTATTCTATACTTTTGTTTCAATACGACTTATAAAATACAGTTTATTAAATTACGAGTAGATACTTTACTTTAATTTAGTTATATATTTGAACCTTTTAGCATATAGGGTGTGGATTTGAATATCTGGCAGTCTATGATGGAATAAATGCTGAAGCTCCACTTATAAGGCTATATTGTACCAATGTAACATACCGTGTTCGTCCTCCAATCCGGTTTACATCTGCAGGAAATGAAATGTTTATTAAGTATGGAACAGATTCCATCTCTTTCTCCGAAACACTGTTTACCGCCAGTTATTTCAAAGATATATGTTTTTGATCATATTAAGTTTTGTTTTTACTAAACGGGCTATATCATTCCATAATACAATGCATTGGAAAATAACCCTTATTCGCTAAGTCTTAGGCATACACATATTTATAATCATGTTGAGTCATATATTAGAAGAATTTTATTCAATGGTAATTTAAAAGTTATTGAAAAAAATATCCTATTTTGTTTTACTATTACAACATAACATCAATTTATTATAGTTAAATAAAAACAAATATTTCACTCTATTAAAAACAAAAAAAAATACAAAAAATGAATAATTGTTAAAACATAGATATTTCTATTGTTTATAAAAATAATTTCACAAGTGACAAAGTTTTGACATTATTATCTTTTAGAGAAATATTATTTTTAAGAAAAAGAATCACTTTATTGAAGCATTACGGTTCAAATATATTAGAAAATCGAATTCCAATCGTTGATGAAAGAAAGCTAGACATTTTTTATTTTCAAATTTTATTCAATTACTCGTGAAATGCCTAAATGTCAAAATTGATTTTTCGTATTCATTTTATTTTAAAAAAAATCGTTCAACCAATATTAATTAATTTTCATTTTTATTAATAAACTTTATATATAAACATTTATTTGATTCAAAATTATTTTTAATGTATATTTAACTGATTAGTTATCTAATGAAAACTAATTAAAGTTAAACATACATACATATTTGTTTTCAGAAATAAAATCTACTGAAGTAACTGAACAACCTCCTAAAACAATTCCAATATCTTCAACGGAAGGTAATTAATGTAAAAAACCGCACTTAATAAAATTTAAAGCATTTTCACTATTATCATTTATATGATGTCATACTGCAGTACTTCACTTCTTTATTTAAACATAATATGTGAACATAAATAATACTCTCTTTATTTTACACGACTGCATGTAAATGAATGTTTTCGATAATTTTCGATAAATATTGTTGTATTCATTTGACATTTAAAGTACATTGTATATTGAAATATAATTAATTTGCCTCCCAGACCTCAAAACAAATATTATGATGTTAAAATAAATGATTATGTTGATATTTAAATAATTATTGAAATTTTACAACAATTACTTTACCCATAATGTAAAAGTAATTTTTTTTTTACATTTTACGATCTTATTCTGAAAAAATTACTAATTTAAGAAATGCATTTTTAGGATATAATAATTGAGGTTTATTTAAAGCAGTGGGCTGGTTTACAATTGTTAGCTAGAAGTTAAAGTTATGAATCTATTTTATCAGAAATAATATCAGTTTGAATGTAGAAATTATTGCTTACTTTATACTTCTAAATGTTTTATAGAGATGGTTAAATATGTAATATGTATATATATATATATATATCACAAAGTAATATTTAAATTATTTAACAGTAAGATATATATAATTTCACAATAATATATTTTGAGCTAAATTATTATTCAGAAAGTGTAATCAAATTGCTTCACAAGTTAAATAGTATACTGTGACATATCTAAATGTAAATCTTAATAGCTCTATTAGAAATAATAGAAAAATTATCAAAAACAATTTAAAAATGCCGTATACTTTTAGCCGAATTTTACTATTTGAAATATTAATATAGTTTATCGAAATTTTTTAAAAGATAAAAGTCAGTTAGAATGTATAGTATATAAATGTATATAAAACATTATTGCAATATTATGTTATTTAGAAAATAATGGGACTCTAACGTGTGAGGGGGTGAACAAACAACGTTATTTTAAGTCAATAAACGTGTTGCGTCAGATATCTACATTTCATACTACTTTTTTTAATAAATTGTCTAAGAACCTTTGTAAAATTGCCAATGTATGCAGCTTAATAAGACGTATAATGTTATGAATGTATAATGAATGTAATAAATAAATGTTTCCTTGTATAAACAATAAAGTACAAACCAACTATAAACTACTAATCTAAAAAGCACATGATCAAAAATAACATTATAATTATGTTATAAATAAATAAAAAATATTCCGTTTATAAGAATTACAAATGATATTTTAATCAAATATGTAATGTAACTATTGATAATATATTGATAACATTTTACAAGTTTGAGATTTCATTTGGATATTAACATGTCTACCATATCGTCACAAAGTCTCGCCAATGAACAAACTTCTGTTTTTTTAATATTTAAAAAATATTTCCTTACTATATTCATTAAACTCAAATTAATAAACAAAAGTACTAGATAACAATGAATAAATATATTATCTTTAAAAAAATATGTTTACATTGCTTTTAGAAAATACTCTCAACCCTTTTCTAAATGCTCATTTTGTTATATATTGCTTACTGTTAATAAAAAATATTAATTATTTTCATTACATTTAAATTTCATAAATTTTGGATTTAAATTGTGGACGAAAATTTCAAAAATCCTGTCAATAAAATACTATTGAGTTAACAGAACAGCATGTAGAAGACCATAAACAATGGTGATTGATTGAACACCATTAAATTGCATATAAAATAAAAAAATAGTTTGAGTATTGTTTATTAAGCCTTAATACGTTATGTAAAATATAAAATTTTACTACATTGTATTGTTAGACCATGCGTATTGATATATCCCGGTACAGTTTTTCTAAATGTGTATATTATTTAAACATTTATTGCATTGCTTGTATATATATTTAAACGAAAACTTTCGAATTCTAAAAACATCTGAAAATTCTTTTTCTAGAAATTGTTTACAATTATTTTTTTTAAATTCTAACGTATGTTATTGTTGAGGCTTTATTTCTAAATAAGTTTTTACTTTTTAAATGTCAGTTGGAACACTTTGCTATAACTGCATATATATAATTATAATTATATTTTAGAGAAAACTACCTCGGAACCAACAGCTGTAACCAGTTTCGAACCAGACCAGAGTTCTGGTCGTCAAACTGACATCGTTGTAGGAACTGTTGCTGTCGTTATTTCATGTTTAGCTCAAAGTTTGTTCACCTATCTTATATGGTGAAGCATCACAGAGATGACCACTGCACATACAACATTACAAGGGGTATTGTGACGATGAAGTGTGTTATATAATTAATTTGTATCACATATAACTCACATGAGAAAGTCAATTTACCATGTTTCCATGGTTACCATGTGATCTTTTTATAAACTATACTTTTAATGATCTATTTATTCAGGTAAAGTGTAATATTTTGAACAAATAAATATTAATATATATTAATTATATTATATATTATATTATGTTTTTATATATTTTTGTATATATTTATATATATTTTTTAACTAACGTATATACTATATATATATTGCATATACTACTACTATATATTACTATTATATAACTATGGAACGTTTTATAAATACAGGAATTAAGAAATACAATTATTAAAAATAATTAAATACCTACATGATAGGCATGCATAATGTATCCGAAGTGTATATATTATTACTTGCTGTTTAATTAATTATTATACTGCTAGAAGTGTGTTATTGTACTTTTATATTATTCACATCAATATTTAATTAACAACTTTTAATCATAAATAAAATAACTTTATGTTAATTAATGTTCTAAAGAGACTTATTATTTTTTATACTAAATAAGTACAGCGACAATTGTAACATTATTAGATATATCAGAGACGTAGGAGCTGAGGGGTTCGGGGGTCCTAGGAAACCCCTGCCTTAGAAATGGGGGTCCGACATATACTTAGGACCTCAACAAATTATGAGTTTCCAACTCATACTCATAAAAAGTTCCTTTTATAAAAATTAGGACCCCCAAGCCTTTATTACGCTCTTACGCCTCTGTATATTTATTATTGTATTTTATTGTGAAAAAATGGGTTGATATTGGAGCTTTCATAACCGCATATTAGTACTCTTTATAATGTGCTATATTTTACCTATTTTTTTCTTTTAAACTAATTAAAATTATTTATACGAACTTTTAATTATAGTTTTATATGCCTAGTTTATATGTTCTACATCTTCCATAAATTATGTTATATTCTGCACATGTATAATTGTAAATGTACTACACTAATAAATACTAAATAAAACACACTAACTGGTTTATATCCCTAGAAGCACTAGAAGCAAAATAACTGTTTTTCACGTTTTGACTGACAAAATGTAAAGTGAATTAAAAATATAACAGGTAAATTAAGGCAGCATACCGACACACAAATTATTACTCAAAGGGGTTGCACCCATTTCCTCCCCTGTTTGTAACTATTTTTTGTGAATAGCGTAACTGTATCTTCTAACAAAATTTATAAATCAACTCTAGTTTGTAATTTTCGAAGATTTATTGTTGGAAATCTCAATTCGGAATCTCAAGTAGGAATTTCCATTAAAATCACTCTGATCGGTCCTGCAATGATTAATTTATTGAATGATAGATTTCTACCATGTGAGGACCTATCATCAATTTCTGATTAGGTACCAAAATCCACCTCATAGACCTTGATTTATTCAGAATCCTCATTTAAATTTAATTGTATTTGGAAAAATAACAAATGTAAGTGAATGATTGATTACTATCATTAGAGTACCTTTGATCAATTTATAAGTAAGAAAAGCAAACTATGTAACGCTAAATTTGTCAAAAATTACATTGACCTTGCTTAAATCAGCCAATAGAAAGCCATATTGTCTTAAAAACAAATGCTTAATTCTGATTGGCTTAAAATGTTGCTAGTCTTTTTACTATATAAAATAGACATCTATCACGACGCACAGGCAACCTGTAATGGCAAATTCCTCCCTCCCAGTTCTTTAAAACTAAACTCAGATATGGTCCTTTCTCGAATAATGAGCATAATTTTTCTCATCAGAAAATAATAAGTAATTTTTAATCTGTTAAAGATGCTTATTAAGTTCCTAACAAGTTCTGTCAACTAAGATTTAGGTATCCCGTAAAGAAAATACAAACAGAAATACCCTGATTTAATAACAATATTAAAATATATTCTTGTTCAATATTGTAATAATAACATAAAGGGGGAATTTCTCCTCCTTGGACAAAATTGTGCCTTATTCTGAAATTGTTGATCATTTTAGTATTTAAATAAGTTTTTTGTGTCTTTTGCATAATATGCCTGTGCGCTGCCATATAATAAAGTGTGCCTACCCATTGACCCATACCTGTGTACCCCACAGGAAACCTTGTGGCAAGACTTCGACAATGTGGGTTCTTATTGTACATTGTACCCCACATTGAAAAACTTTATTATATTGAAAAACACGAACTGGTTTTTAACTTAAGATAAATATAAGTGTGAACACAAAAATAAGTAGAACAATAATAAACTAAAGGAATATGCATTTTCTATATACAAAAGTTTTTTAATCGTTAATCATGCTTCAATGTAATTTAATTATAATGAATTATTGAAAATGTCTGCACAATTGTAACCTATATCAGCTTGAATTGTAAGGATTTTAAAACTGTTTACTTTATCCGATAGACAAAAAAGCATCATACTTACTAAATTAATAAACATTTTGTTTGTGCTTATAAATTCATTTCAATTATATGATGTAAATAATGAAAACATATTATCAACTATTTGCATTCATTAATATTAACAAAATAAAAGCTTTAGTGAACTGAGGTGTAACTGCACGATAAATTGGCTACATGGTTTTAGCAAGTTTTATTGGATAATGAGATTCTCTTTTGTAAAAGTACACTTAACCCTTCGTACGTGGACATACGTTTTAGGGTTTGCTACGTGGAGGGGGTAAGCCTAATTTACCCCCCCCCCCTCCCTGGAAAACCAAACTTACTATCATCCGATTAAGCTGAAATTTGGTATACAGATACCTCCTAAAGACTTGTCGATCGATTTTTATTTTCTAAAAAATTAATCGATTGGTATCATTTTTATGACCTGATTACGTCATAAACTCCCTTTAGGAAAACTGTAGGAAAATAACCATATATATACATGTATATATGGTTATAACCATCAATGCAACCAATTGACTTGATTCTTTTTGCATCTGATTCTAGATTACGAGATCTACATTTGTTAATATATTTTTATAATTATACTACTTACACAAATAAGCTATAAGTAGCATAAATGCTATTTGAGTATTATTTTAAATTGCGGGTAATTTTAATAAATAATTTTATTATTAAAGTTAAATAAATATAATTTACGATAAACTTGTTTTTTCTATTGATGTTGCAAGTTTTAGCTCCTAATACTATTGGAAAGTATGAAAACTCAGGGGGGTAATAATAGGGATCAATAATAACACCATTATTTTTGATTTTTGGTATGTAAAAATATTCAAAATTATATTTGTTATATTTTTAGTTAGATAAAAGTATTTTATCCACTGAGTAAAAAAATCCGGGTCATACGTTTTTTAGTTCAATCAAAAACTGAATTTCTTTGAAAAAATGGCATACCCCCCCCCCCCCCCCGCTCTACGTACGAAGGGTTAAGTTGCAGTCCTTCAGAGCTTTCAATCTGCATAGGTATATAAGATTCAAACATTCCCTTTGGAAGCAGGAAGTTCTTACATATTGAAAAATTCATTAATTGTAATTATTTCATTTAACTTTCATCAATCTATAGTATCTCAATGATTTCTATTATTTCTTTTATAAGTGGATGCGATTTAACGAAAGGTATTTTGTGCAGAAATGTGCGATGCATTTATTTTACATTGAGTAATGCAAATAATCATAATATTTAGACAAAACCACAATTTTTATTAATCTCTCATAGTTTTAGCAATTTAAATTGACTGTTAAAAAAGTGTACATACAATAAATAATTTAAATTCTCTAATTTTATTCACCCGCATGTTTTGAAGGATAAAATTCAATTTAAATCATATCCATAACATATAGATTAAAAGAATCAGTACATTTATAACACGTATCTCTGAAATATTATGACTGGAAATTTAAATCTGTGGTCTTGGATCTTGGATCCCGATAGATTAAAGTACCCAAAAATGGTGAATAAAAAATATCTTCGTCATTAAATTTTTTATTATTTTTGCGAAAACGTGTATATAATTTAGAAACTTGTTTTTAATTGATGATTTTGAAAGAAACTGATCTAATAGGCCTTTTTATACCACATAAATTCTGATTTAAAAATTACTATCACTAAATTTACATTTAATATGAACTGTTGGAGAAATAGTTATGTTATAGTTGATGTTATTTTATAAAAGTTGAACAAAAAATTTTACTTTTGTTAATCGTTATGTTCCTCTGAATGATTCCATTCTCAATAATATTTTTTGTTTTTTTTAATTAATATCGAAATATCTAGCTAGCATTAGAAATAAAACAGTATTTATGTTTATGTGAAAATAATATAAAATTAAACGAATTAGCTAGAAATTGTATCAAGATTAAAACAAACGAAAGAAAAGCAATCTAAGTTTTCTGCTTCTTTAATATAAAAAGACAATATGGTTGAATAAAAACGTTTTGTTCACGGAGTAAACAATCGAAATCATCCGATTTATGTTTAATTTAGACAACTTTTCTTATTAAAACAACCCTACATTGCAAAGAAAATATTGCGGTGTTTGGATTCGTGTTAATCAGTGTTGATCACAAGATAGGCTAGAGGGTTTGCGTGTGACGTGACTGCTGTCCTATCACAATATCTCTCAGCCATTACTGTTTATTCACAAATCACCGGACAAAGGCTTTTTTGCCTGCTTTTTAGACATGTTTGTTTGTGCTGTACACCATGTTTGATTGAATTTTGAGTTTGTTGTCGGAAGTTATTATTTCGTAATTCTCTCACGGTTTAACACAGTTTTAGTTTTGAGTAAGTATATTATAATATGTTTCTAACGGGTATTGTTGAATATTTATGCAATCTTAGTATCTTTTACGTCTCATGAATTCTACAACTGTCTTTACTAGGTACCTTGACAGGTTTAAGGATTAAGGTTTAAGGATTAAGGTTTAAGGATTAAGGTTTAAGGATTAAGGTTTAAGGATTAAGGTTTAAGGATTAAGGTTTA
>JAUZND010079213.1:0-16222 GCA_034780555.1 Coelogynopora nodosa | reverse complement strand
TTCAACTCATCATTATTCCTGATTCTAAGTAGAACACTATCTTCAGTATACTTAGTATAAGTAGAATGAGATTCAATTAGAAATTCTAGGTAGCTATCAACAGTTGAGGCCAATTTATTAGCATTATTATTATTGAAAACATCCCAATTTGTGAGATTAATAGCATCATGCAAAAAGCACAATTACTTTTAGCTGCGAAAGCTTCTCTATTTATACATTTTTAAATAAGAAAATTTGGGGGAGGAGGGGGGGTATGGTCAAAGGTCAAGTATCAGGGTCAAAGGTCAAGAGAGAGGGCCGAATCGTCTCTTCCTATACTACTTAAGTACTAATCTAAATTTTAATTAATTAATTTTACTTGTAGATTCTAAAATCCATCATATATTGCCAAAACAATATAATAACAAAAATACTCTAAACGTTTATGTAATAATATATATCAATCAGTAGTATTTTAATCTACTTGTTAATATATTATACAAAGTATAATATTTTTTGTTAAATGTATAATTACATTTTGTTAAATATGTATTGTTAAATGTAAAATTACATTTTGTTAAATATGTATTGTTAAAATTATAATTTTTTTCTTTTCTAGTTGTGATAATTGATGTAATTATATTATTATTTATTAATTAATTAATAAAAGAACAATATATATTATTTCATACGTATACTTTAATGTATCTCTCAATTGATCAATGTAATTTATTTCTTTATGTAATTATATATATTTAAATGTTATTTATATCAATAAATAAATTTATGACTACAATATTTTTTTTCGTATTTTCTGTATGAACGCTTTATCATTATAATAAAATATAAATGGTTAGTATAATAATGTGCGAGTGAATGTATCAAACTGCCTATTTCGTTCCATGGAGAGTATTAAAACATTCTTTGTTCTCGCTCGATGTTTGAGACAGGATAAGTATTGCGTAATTTTCTGTACTGACTTTGTATTAAAGAGGTTGTTTTGTATATACTAATATATAACTTGCTTAAATATTAGTATAGGTATATAAAACAACCTATTTTAAAAGATAAAACATTTTCTACTTGCTTATTTGGCAAAATAACAGCGTTATCATAACTGTCAAACGAGATCTAGCAACGGGAATATTTAGATTCTATCTATGAAGTAACAGATACTTACCAAAATGAAACATTATGCACGATTGCACATTATTCAAGCGATTTCTTTAAACCGATATAGTTTAATCAAAAATTAAAAGCGAGTAATGAATAATGAGAAACATACGCTTGTCAGAGCTAATGTGTTTTCGACATGCTTATGCCCATTGAATTTTAACTAAGTTCTACATTTTTCTACTTTTCTACGTTCTTTAACTACTTTCTAGTTCATTGTAGAGATGTTATAATATCTTGTAAAAGTTTTAGGCAGTTACCAAAAAAGTCACATATTGCCACGTTTCATCGCGGCATACTTCAGTGCACAGAAAATATAAATATTCGATAATGAAGTGCTTTTGAGACACGCCAGCCCCCGCTCCAATATTTTACTGCTCGTTAGCATTCCGGTCGTCTAAAATCGCAAGTATTCTGTATCACTAATATCTTATAACAATAATGGTTTATCAATATAGGATAACACTAGTAATACTGTATTAAACTATTCTTTAGGAATTAGTTTAGATGCTGTCGTAATCTCAAATCATCAGAATTTAACGAGAACCAATATCGGTATGCTATAAGACTTAACGATTCCTTGCAATATTATTATTTATCTTGTCTGTTATTCTATTCATTTTCATGATAATAATTGGTAATATGTTTACTTATTTACTCCTCATTGACAATTGTTTAGTTTATTTATAATAACTCATTTAATGAGTTTTTTTTGTTCAATTGTAGCTATCTTGCCTTGTTATTAAATAATAACTGAAATTGCTTATATTATATATTAACTTTGTGATTATTCATATTCATACGAAACTATACGTTTCATTTCTCTAACGAGAATTAAAGATAGCGTTATATAATAATTACACTAGTCAGTAATCGTATATTTATTTCTATGGGACAAATGTTTTTAATCGTTAGATCTATCTTGTATTTCTCGCAATATTCAAAGCGAGTAAAATAGTCTTTTAACCCCTAATAATTTAAAATAGATTGTTTGTATATTCAATGAATAGTAATTCCGATTATTGTCTAGAACTGTTTAAATATTTATAACAAATAGAAAATTACCCAGTAGAAAAAATATTTTACATATATATTTAGGCCTATAGGTCGGTGCAAAATTTGTTGGTCATTATTGAGGAAAATCCAATATCAATATAGTTAAAATCTTTCGTTCGCTATTTAATAAAAAATATAGCAGGTAAATAAACAGCATTGTTATATACGCATAAACATTATACACATATATATCAAGTTTGGCATTATTTTAATTATATTTCAAATTGATGTTAAACATGTTAGTTATTTGAAATATCAAAATTAAAAACGAAATTAATATAATTATTAGCAAAATTGCTATTTAAAAGTGGAACATTATGTTATTACTTGTTCAATTTCGATGTTGAACATTGGTACAACTTTTTCCTTCTTGTATCTGATCTGACAAATCTTGAATAGTACACTGTATTTGTCATTTTTGTTCCCGTGTTGCACGAATAACTAATTGGTAGGAGCCCGCCCCAAATTGAGAAGGCCCCGAAATCTTATTTCCACACCAATTAAAGGCTTCAAAATCGGGTGCCAAATTTAGCCAAGCAGTTTCACGATTTTTACAATATATTGGCCTTTGGGAGCGTCGCTGTCACCATTATTCTTATTAAGCTGCGATAATCCGTCTTCTACTTTGGATTCAAAAAAGGTTATTGCGTTGTATAGTATAATATCATGGCTTTTTTCTAGAGTCAATACTGCATTTTCACGTGTATATTGTCAAATTTTCTTGTCTAGAATACTCGATGGAATGTACACGGCTTTTTTGTCCTGGTCTCGAAGTGTTCGTATAATATGTTTTGATTTTCCACCTCCGTGTTTTGTATTACCAGTATTGAACTGGATGGCTTTTCCAATTGTAATCTTTGCTAGATTAAGAGGTACGTCAGACGCGGCCAGTATATTTTTTGACAAAGTAAAATAAATTTGTAAACGACCGTTCACAAGAATGTCAAATAATGCAATGATTGACTATACGTGTTTTTCTTATATTTATACTATCTAAAGGTTGACCCCCCCTGAAAAGAATAAACATGAAACCATTTAGGTATAAATGATTCGCAAAGATAGAAATATTCACAAAAAAGGTATTTTTATTTTGAATAGAATTTTATCGCTCACTAATATATACATCGTACAGATAGGCCTCGCCGCGCTGAGATTTATTTGCCCACCTCTCCCCTATTACTGTGTTAAGATAGCTTCGATTAATGCAATCTGAAAAAGTATTATGATAATGAGTAATGACTTTTCTAAGTTATGTTCTAACCCGTGTTTCTATAACCCGTGTTCTAACAAATAAAATGGCAAAAATCGATTAAGTTAGTATTATTATTAAAGTAAGCTTGTACTTATAAAGACAGATAGACAAGACGAGAGAACTAGCAAACAAAGAGAAACGTATCGATTGCTACGAGAGATAGATCTTCACTCTACGCTATGTACAAATACGTCATAATATGTAATACGTCTCTCCAGTAACCGCAATTTAACATGATATGAAGAACATACATTATTTATAGTTTAAGAAAAATGTACAGCTTTACTTTATATCGTGTATTACATAGTATACCGGGGATATCTTTTAAATAATAAATTTAGTTAAATTTACGATGAATATTGTGTAATTTACTAATAATAATATGTAATGAAGAGAGTATTACTACAAATCAAACATTCACACATTAGCTCAATAGCCAATCACGTCACAGAATTGATTACACACTGTTGTTACTTATTGCAGCTTACAATCTTGTCTTATCTAGAACTCTATTTTTGGGTGCAAAGTGAGGTAGTGTACGGCAGCTTCGTGTCATTTTAGTGCATGTTTATTTGAAACACAGTATTCGTTATATATTTAATCATCCATGGCAGCTATAATATGTAGATTAAGAACATGTTCGACATTCATTCCCTCACTAAGACAAAAACAATGTTTTTCCACTAGTGTAAGGATGAATAGTTACCTTATAAATGACGCTAAATATTCATGGCTGAAAGAATTGGGTTTAACAGAAAGTAATAAAGGAGTATTTTGTGGAAAATGGATCGGAAGTGGACCTGAAAAAGTCTCGAATTGTCCAGCAAACAACAAATCCATTGCTAAAGTGATTACAGCTACGGAAGAAGACTACAGGGTAACAATAAAAAATGCCAAAGCTGCCTGGGAGACGTGGGTTGATATGCCAGCACCACACAGGGGAGAAATTGTTCGCCAAATTGGAGATGCTCTTCGTGAAAAGAAAGTTAATCTAGGAAAATTGGTTGCATTAGAAATGGGAAAAATTCAAGCGGAAGGCATTGGAGAAATACAAGAAGTAATAGATATTTGTGATTATGCCACTGGCTTATCGCGAATGTTTGCTGGGAAAATATTTCCATCTGAGAGGCCAAATCACGTCTTATTCGAACAATGGAACCCACTGGGTTTGGTTGGAGTTATTACGGCATTCAATTTTCCCGCTGCGGTGTATGGATGGAATGCAGCACTTGCTTTAACGTGTGGTAATGCAGTAATTTGGAAAGGTGCTCCCAGCACGAACCTAGTAACAATCGCTATGACCAAGGTAGTAGCAGACGTTCTCGAAAAAAATTCACTACCATCAGCTTTGACAAGTGCGGTGTGTGGTGATGCCGACATTGGCAGTCTAATGTCTGCGGACAAGGACGTCAAGCTAGTCTCGTTCACAGGCAGTACAGCAGTCGGAGCCAAAGTCCAACATGTTGTAAACGATCGATTCGGAAAATGTCTACTCGAACTCGGAGGTAATAACGCCATCATCGTTGGCAAGGACGCCGATGTTAGTATGGTGGTTCGATCTACACTGTTCGCTGCAGTGGGAACCTGTGGTCAGCGGTGCACAACTACTCGACGCCTTATTATTCACGAAAGTTTGTATGAAGAAATTCTTTCAGGCCTAATTAAAGCCTATGGTCAGGTGCGCATTGGCGACCCTTTGGAGGAGGGTACTATTTGTGGTCCTTTGCATTCGAAGCAAAGTGTACAGATGTTTCTCGATACTATCAAAGCCGCTAAGAAGTCTGGAGGGAAGATTGAATGCGGTGGAACTGCACTTGATAAGCCTGGAAACTTTGTGCAGCCAGCTATTGTAACTGGTGAGCAATACTATTTGTTTTTAATGTATAAAAGATATGTATTACAACATTAATGTTTACATTAACGCTGATAGACCAAATACTCATTTATCGCTAAATATGAACAATTAAATAAGCACTCTTATAATTGATCTTTGGAACTCAAATTCTAAAACTCATCAAATTGTTTCCGTGTTAATTAATTTATATAGTATCCTTTTACTTACTCAATTAACCCTTCGTACGTTCGTAAATAAATTAATTTTCTGATTGAACTATATAATGTGTGACTCAGATTTTTTTATTCAGTGGTTAAAATACTTTTATCTAACTAAAAACTATAACCAATATAATTTCGAATATTTTTACATACCAGCGAAATTGGTGTTATTATTGAAGTATTTTATACCCCCTCCCCTGGGTTTTTATACTTGCCGATAATATTAGGAGCTAAAACTTGTAATATTAATAGAAAACTTAAGTTTATCGCAAATTACATACATATTACTTGAAAAATTAAATTAGCTATTAAAATATCTAGCAATTTTAAATAATACTCAAATAAGTAGTAAAGTTAAAATATACTAAACAAATATAGATTTTGTGATCTGCAATGAGATGCAAAAAGAATCAAGTCAATTGGTTACATTGATCAAGAGTTATAGGATACAGTATATAGGTCAATATATATAGCATATATATATGGTTATTTTCCTAACTGGAAATGATAATAATCATTTAATTTTTTGAATATATAAATCGCTGGACAAGTCTTTAGAAGGTATCTGTATACCAAGTTTCAGCTTAATCGAATGGTAGGAAGTATGTTTTTCCAGTGGGGGAGTAAAATACCCCCACCACGTAGCAAATCTTACAAAATATGTCCACGTACGAAAAGTTAAAGCAAAGTACGCAATTATGAAATTACATTTTGGGTCTATCTAAATACTGGAAAAATTGTGAACCATGTATTGTATATACCTATAGTATAGTTAAAACCATGCAGTTAAAAAACCCCGTAAATAACCAACCTGCACAGTAAAGTAGAGAATGATTTACTAATATAAATACTTATTTATAATATTACCGGTAGTGCTCTGTCTCTTCGCTGTTTGTACAGGCTCTGCGCTTAGTGCTTACTTATTAATAATAAATTATTCAAATAATTTTAACTAGTATATAGTAAGTATTTAAAATAAAGCACAACGCTATGTCATATCTACTTTACTGTGCAAGTTGATTTTTAACGGCACTGATGTTACATAAAGTAAGTTTTTCAGAAGTTTGTGACCTTTTTTCGAATATTTGAATTGTTGAATCAGTTCGAGTTAACTTATTTCCTATATTGTCCACCCTCCATCCTTCTTCGCACTACCCCTGGCTGCGGGCCTGAGACACGCAGTTCAATAATAATAAGAAAATATTTGTTTTAAAAAACAACGAAAAGTCTGAATTGTAATGTGGATGTTAACTTTGCTAAAAAAGGATGTGATACTGTAGATTTTAAATAGTTAATACGTAACTATAATGGTTTGCTATGGACACTAAAGTTGAACTGACTATGTTATGTTCTTTACAGTAAAAAATATGAAATGTCTCCATTTTTACCACATAGGCTAGTATAATAAAAAAAATTATATCCGAATGTGATTTAAATACATTTAATTACATAAGTAATGAATGATGGAAACATTTTTCTTTATGTTTTTATTTAAATTTTATAAATTTACTGACGAATTTTTATGTATCTATTACAAAAAAACAAATTAAACTAAATATATATTCAGAATCAACCGACTTTATTTTTAAGTCTAGTTAGTTAATTTCAAGAATTCTAAACACGTGCCGTGCTATTTTTACAAAAGTGAATGAATATATTTTTCTAATTTATGTTACGTATATTTTTTAAAACATGGTTTTATTGCGAAAATCCTAAAAATAAAACGACTGAGGAACTGTTAAAATAAATTACCTTACCCTTTTTTTACTTTTTAATAGGTCTTGCTCATAACGATCCACTTGTGCTGAAAGAAACATTTGCTCCGATTTGCTACGTACTAAAAACAAAGAGTATCGAGGAAGGTATCCAATTGAACAACGAAGTGGACCAAGGACTTTCATCTAGTGTATTTACCGGAGATGTTGGCAATGTCTTTCGGTGGATTGGCCCACGTGGCTCAGACTGTGGCCTCGTCAATGTAAACATACCGACAAGTGGTGCTGAAATTGGTGGTGCTTTTGGTGGTGAGAAACATACTGGAGGTGGGCGCGAGTCCGGAAGCGATTCTTGGAGACAGTATATGCGTCGGTCTACGTGCACAATTAATCACGGCAAAGAGCTGCCACTTGCACAGGGTATTAAATTTGAATAGGATCCTTTGATTAGCTACAAACTTTCCTACAATTTGCAATTGTTATATTTTTGAATACATCGCTTTTTAAAAATTACTATATATATTAAATTTTGGAGGTTGTGTTTTTCTTGAAATACAAATAGATAATTATATCATTTATTTTTATTTTTACTATATAGTGTATATTATAAATTTACTTAAAATTACTTACTACTAAAATACTTATAAGAAATTTAATTTAACTATAGACTTTCTTCCGGACGATTTATGAAAACTGTCTATGTACATAGACGATTTTTTTTTGTTAAATTATGTGATGCATACTATAATATGTATTTTATTTTAATCTTTGCATATTCCACAATATGATCACTATATATCATTAATGAAGAAGTGTATAGGCCTATATTTTTTATTGGGAATTTAACATTATACAAGATAAAATGTAAAATCATTTTAAAATACATTGAAAATTGTAATAATAATATTACTAATATTAAGGAAGAAATATGAGTATGCTGTTTTTCAGAGGGACCTTTTATTTGACTAAAAATTGAATAATAAAAAAGAAAATTTTTGACTGCAAAATAAGTGTAGAATGAAGAATAATAATTTAGCACTGACAGGTAGTAACAATTAATGTCCGTATATTGGAATTTTCAGAATAATTTTATCCGTGTTAACTCTTGTGAATAGATTGTTTCTTGAAATGTATGTTGAATTTGGCACTGTTTCCTTTTAGGGCTACAAAATCAAACGGATTAAAATTTACATAAATACTTTTTGGGGAAGAAATAAATCCTATTAACGACCTTTTTTACGATAAAATGCCTCATTTTAGAATAAGTCCTCGGTGTCTTAAAAGTCCGGTTTTTTAGACAATATTATTGACTTGAAGTCATTTAAAATATATAAGGGGGGGGGGGGGGGGAGGGGGTGGTCTAATCAATTTACACTCTAGTTTAATTCTATGTTAGACGAAGAAATAATAATTCTCTTGGTATTTGTTGAAAAGAATAATTAATTGTTGAACAGAAAACAATAATATACAACAGAGTGGTTAGCTTTTCTTATCTTCAAATTCTCTTGCTTTCTACCTTTCTGACTACGGTATTCTTTCTTTCGAAACTACGAACAAAAATTTGGGGAACTCTGCTCCCTTAACCTTTTTTCCCATTGTTCTTTAAAAATACTGAGTTTTTCAACATGGTTTGTGCTTTTAAATAGCGAAATTTCACACAAAATTTCGGGGGTTTCCCTCCTAACCCCCGCCTAGAGCTTCGCCCTTCATTGGACCCTACAATTTTCCGTTATATTTAGAAATGTTGTACTAGGACCCCTGAAGTCCAGAAGGTTTGTTTTATATTAATGAAATGTTAAATATAGTATACTATATAAAATATACATGGCCTATTCCCAGTTTTTTTGTTATAAAACAAATTTCAAACAAGGAAACCAAAACATTTTTTATATACGAAAATGTTGTGTAACTATTTTAGGATAATATTAATTTTTTATGCAATGATTTTGCAATATAAATGAACAACAGGGCTGAGTTTTTCAATTTTTATTCCTAATTTAATAAAATGGGATGATTACAAGAAGAAGTTGTTCATATAGTTAGTTATGTCAGTGATATTTAGTTATGGTTATAGTTATAGCAGTAACAATGCGGAATTGAAAACATCTATCGGATGACACAACAATTAGTCTTGATGCAACCTGGAATATAAACACTTTCATATAGGTACTTAATACCTTTTTATAACCTGTTTATACATCGTGCTGTTTGTATATATGCGTGCATACCATTCTGTAAATGTATGTGCGATTTGTATACAGGTACATTATTAATATACTTTTTTTGCTTACTTTACCTTGATTTTGCATTTTGTATAGAAAAAAATAGTCGAGACAAAATCGGGAATCAAAATTCTCGACAAAGGTTGCAACTATGAAATATTTAAGAAGGGTGCTTGGAGAGAATTGAAAGAAACACCGGTAGATTTGGAAAAACATACTTGTCGGAAAAAGTGGAACGGCTGCCATTAATGAGACTTCGAAGGGGCACCTTTTTGAACCCTGCTCGGGGAGATCCACATGCCTATACTAGACTTACCACTACACTTGCAAAAAAGTATAGATAATAAAATGCCATAATAATTCAAGGGAGGGGAATGTTTAGCCACCCGGCCCTTGCGAGGCCCGTGAACATAAATTTCAATACTAACTAAATTGTGTCTAAATACCTCACGTTCATACAATAAAATCTCAAACAAAAAATATAGACAATGATACCTGCGTGATAAGACAAACAATTCAGTAGATAAACTCTACATATAAAGGCCCCCAATTTGGCGTTTCACAAAACTGTATCAATTTTAAAAACGCAACATATTATCAATAATATGTAGATCAAACAAGCCCCCAAATATTTTGAATGTGATTTTATAATGTAAACTTCTAATAATTCTTAACAAATATGTTTATCACAGTGCAAAGATCCTTATCATATTACTATCCACTAAAAATATTGTGTATTAGAAATATATTTTCTAAATAAACAACTAAAAGGTTGAGCGTACAATGCCTCGCATACTTTCCCTTTTTTAAATTATCATATCGTTATTTTTAATGATGTGATTATAGTTATATATCAGGTCCGTACCCAGATGTTTGAGGGTTGAACGATGCGTAAAAATGTGGTGGGGGGCGCAAATGTTTTCAGAGTATTTTTAGAATGCTTTTTTTGCGTTTCTGAATATTTCATTTAATAACGTATACACCTTTTAAATCTATGGAATTTCATAAATCAGCATTTATTAGATCTATATTATAGACGTCACCTATATAATAGACCATAGAAATAGTTGTCCATTCAACGAGTTTATATAGTATTATGTTATAGTTTTATGCTAAAATCGATGTATTATTAGTATAAATAAGCTGTGTCATTTACCCTCTATATGATATCGTGTGTATGCGATTTCTAAATTGTAACATAAATTGGCCGTTTCTTTTAATATTATATTTCCTTTGATTTTTGTTTATAATTATTGTCCTATATGGGCGGATCCAAGAGGGGGGGCGGCGGCGTAGGCCTCCCTAAATTTTTATGTATATGAAACTAGAATATTAAAAGGATGTCTTCAAACAATGGAAATAAATAGTAAAACGTGTCATCTGTAAGGGACAGAATTTTAGAGCATTATTTTTGGATAGAATTTAACATCAGTCATATCAATAGACTATCTCTATCTATAGCGTTCAACACTATAATTCAAGTACCTTAACAATATATATAACGTATAAAATAAGAAGTGTTTATTTTTAGCGTATTTCTATTTTATTTAAAGGGGCTTAATTTCCACCTCAGGCTCCCTCTACAAAAGATCCGCCCGTGATACATATTTGTATAAGGAGTGATCGAATTGGGTGAGGCGCAAAAATTCTGAAATGACACCCCTTGGAAAAAGTTAGATACGGGCTTGTATATTTGATATAGGCTGTCTTTTAAATTCACATGTTCGACTTGATCAATTATAGCCAAAATAGGCCCTTTTTATAATACAAACCCTTAAAGTCCTTAACCCTTCGTACGTTGACATATTTTGTAGGGTTTTCTAAGTGGAGGAGGGGGGTAAATACCCCCCTGGAAAAACAAACTTCCTATATCATCTAAAATTGGTGAAAATTGGCAGAAAATTGGTATACAGATACACTCTTAAAACTTGTCGAGCTATTTTTATTAAAAATTGATTGGTTAAATTTTTATGACCTGATTACGCCATATAAACTCCAGTTGGGAAAACTATAGGAAAATAACCATATATACTATATATTGACCCATATATGCTATAACTTTTGATCAATGCAACCAATTGACTTGATTATTTTTGCACCTGATTCTAGATCACAAGATCTATATTTATTGATATATTTTTATAATTGTACTACCTATATAAATACGCTATAATAAGTATAAATGCTATTTGAGTATTATTTAAAACTGATGGTTATTTTAATAAACAATTTCATTATTCAAGGTATATAATTTACGATAAACTTATTTTTTATATCAATGTTGCAAGGTTTATTAGTACCTAATATCATCAGCAAATATGAAAACCCAGGTGGGGGGGGTTTATAAAATAGTAAAAAAGGAATACCATTTTGTCTGGCAGTTATAAATATTCGAAATTATATTTTTTAGTTAGATAAAAGTATTTTAGCCACTGAGTATAAAAAAATCAGGGTTATAGGCTACATATATCGTTCAATGAAAAATTTACTTATTTAAAAAAAATGGCATAGGCTGCCACCTAAAGTATGAAGGGTTAAGGTTGATTTTCATTCAATTCACTTTGATATTAATGTTACATTATTTGGCACTCGCTTTGATAATTTATATAGTTATCTTTTTTTATTTTTTGGTTTTGACGAATGGAACCTGATCATTTACTATTATGTTCAATAGAATATAGTTCAGAAAATAATTAGGCTCAATGGTAAATAGAATTTATGCAATAAATACCCTATGCAGTTCATTATGACTGTGTGCTCTTTTATTGATTAATCTTTAAATGGGATATCGTCGCCAAAGTTTAATTAAATAAATTGATTTCTTTTTTGAATATTTTTTGAATTTGTTTTTATTCACATCTAATATTCAGAGTGCCCCCAGCAAATTTTCAAATGTAACATTCGAATAATTTTAACTATAGCAACTGAACTCACAATTTATATGTAAAATGAATACAGAACTAAAGACTCCTTATTCAGGTCTAGATATTAACGTCCTCCTAATCTTTACAGTATTCACAAGTTATTATGCTATAGTTCTATGTACTAAGTACACAAAATACTAAAAAGGTATATATAGAAACAAGTTTAACATGTTTGTATGGATTATATATTATTACATTTAAAGGCGAAACAATATCCAATTTCAAATTTTTTCCAATATCCAATGATGAAAAAGGTCTATTATACTAAAATTAACTCATAAACTAAAAGAAAGCTGTACGATAAAAACCGTTTTAGACAAACATAAATTCCAATTATTATGCTTCGTAAATTTACAAAACTTAAAACCAATTTTATTTATATAAAGCTGCAAATAAGCAAAACATATATCCAAAGATAGCGGAAAGCAAAAACGATAACTTTAAAACAAAAATGTTATAATACGTTTATATTTGCTTATATCAAGAATTATAATATGTTTAACAATATATTAACTGAAAATTACCAGAAGTATTTCTCATTGTTTAATTAATTTAATTGACAAATGTTTCAGCTCACATCAAAATATTCAATTGTACATCAGAACAAATGGAAAAGTTAATTAGATAAAAACAAAAAATCCATGAAGTTAGAATTCAAATTAATATATATATATATATATACGATGTATGAAAAATATAAATAAAACACGTTTATTTTATTTACCAGTGTCCATATTTACCAAATCTATATAGAAAGAGATTTTTAGCGGGTGTACAAAATGGTTCCAATACATTACGGCGCACAAAAGAAGACAGGTTGCATGAATATATTGCACCAATAATCAAAAAGTATCACAGCCGTACACGAGATCTATAGACAAGTGTTAGAACCAAATCAACTTTTTTGAGATGTCACCTATTGTATGTTTACTGTCGGTCGAAAATGTCATGATCAACTATACAGTTAGCACCACATCGCCATGACTAGCAATGGGAATAGCACTCAATTGACTAAGAAAAGTATTCAAGCATTCATTGTAGCCGGCAATTGTCCATGTGTCATTGTGCTCACCACCTTCAAAGCAATACAGACGTTTAAAGCGTGCAGGGCAAGCATCATGCAATTGAACCATCATATTTGGCGGAATTAGGGAATCTTTCAGTCCAGAAATAAACAGTGCTGGTATCCGTAATCGCGCAATCTTCTCGAGAGACTGAAATTGGTTGTGCACCAACCAGTCAGGAATAGATTTTACGATCGGAAGATTGAATAGTTGTCGTCCAACTGCTGGAAGGGAAGTAAAGGAGTTTTCGATGACAACAGCGTAGATCTTGTCCCCATTGGCAGGTCGTGTTGCTAATTCGACAGCAACAGCTCCACCCAGTGACTGCGACATTAAAACGATCTTACTGTGATCAATATTGGGTCGTGTGTGTAGGTAGTCAAGTGCTGATTGACCATCTTGGTAGAGGCCGTGCTCACATGGAGTACCTGTACTCTTGCCATATCCGCGGTAATCCACTGCAAGGATGTTAACGTGGCAGTTGTGATAGAGCTGGTAACAGCAACCGAGTCTGTGACCTATATTTCCGGCATTTCCGTGAAGTTGAATAACTGTTGGCACTTGACGAGAAGTTGGCTCTGGTTGGCAAATCAGGAAAGCATGCAGTTTAATGCGACCACTAGAAATGGTTATTGATTCGTAGGGTAGTCCACAGGTAGATGGAAGCTGCACAAAATGCCGTGAATCTGGTGGTTCTTCAGGGTGAAACACAAGTCTATGTTCACCACAGCGGATAAGTGACACCAGACAAAGAAGTAAAATAAATACTGATCCAAAACCTCCGTGACCAATATAAAAAAGAATAAACACTAAAAGACAAGACAAAGCGATGTGTTTATAAAATATTTCAAATGAGAATGTAACATAAGAGCGCCAGAAATCGCTTGAAAATATTTGCTGTAATATAGTTTTAACTATTAGTTTTAGTCGAGAAGGTCTTGACATAAATGCGGTTTTCTGAGGCAACAGCTCTATTGTTTCTGGAGACACATCAGCCAGTGTGAAGTCTGTAATACACAATAAAAAAAAATAATTGATAGTAATTAGCTTAAAGGCACAACATATTAATACATAAATGATATAATGTGTAAATATAAAATACAAGCGAAGGTATCAATTGATAAAAACCAAAGTAAGGTTCGCAACAAAGAAAAAAACATAAATTAAACACTATTGGAATTAGGGTAAGTAACTACCAAATGAAATACTAGACAACATTTCAGGGTTACGAAACAACTTTATTAACAAAAAGTTCTAATATATTTTAATGGTATACTTATGTACCTACATTTTATATAGGCACATTCCTTACAATGATATTACATCATTCCCTACATTGATTGTGTCATCATTCATCACTTTGCTGCACCATTGATTTGGCCACTGCCTAAGATGTCTTGGTTAAGGAACCCACGTATATGAGATTTCCACAATCCTTACAATGATTATTATGCTATCAATATAGGCATTGATTGTAGGATGTTCTCTACTGATTTTGCCATTCCAAATTAAACATTGGAAGGGAGACTTCTACCAATCTTGCATCCTGCTTCAGCGATACAATTTAACTTTCATAACATGTTGTATTACCTATCCCATAGGCTAGGGAGTTCTTAATGTGCTTCAGAACCGCCATGTGTTGGGAAAAAGAACAACTAAGACAATTATTAAAAATATATGTACATAGTTAATTTTTATTTTGATGCTCTAAACTTTGTAAGTATAACATTTTGTGACTTTAACTTATCATAGAACCCCCACCCATATGATAGATGCTATAGGCCTAATTACAGCAATAAAATGGTATAAAATATCATTGTTCTGTTGATTATTTTTAAACCATTTTAATACAGTCAGTAATATAATAAATTTAGTACATAAAACATTAATAAAAGTGAATTCTTCGAAAATTGAAATTAATTTATATTTTATCTATCAAAATCTTTAGAGAATAAATGATAATAACATAAATTGAATGAATTGAACTTCATAAATTGATAAATTGAACTTCATAAACATTATAATTTCTTTAACAAACAGTAATTTCATATAAGTCTAGGAAATTAAATAAAATGTATTTTTAAAGAAAATAAGAAGCAATTGTTTAAAGTTGACTCCTAATTTAGCATTTAGACTGCAATTAAATATTCTAAATGCATTTACATTTAATGCATTATCATTCTAATGGCATAACATTCTAAATATATCATTTGTTCTCTAAGCAGACACAGTTAGCTGTTTGTTAGCAATAAAGTTGTTCTAATTATAATGCACTAGATTAGGAAAAAATAATGTGATAAACAGTTTCTAGCCTAGTTTTGATTATTATTAACATTAATATTGTTACAAAATATTACCAAAAATAATTTAGGGGAATATATATAAATAAACATGTGACTAATTAATAAAAGTTTAAATACATTTTAACAGAAAAAAAATTGAAATGTATATTAATTTTTTCAACCTGGCATGATGCATAACACATTTGACTGTGGAAGCTGGATGACGCAAGTGTTGCTTAATGGCTTTATTTTTTGTTCTATATAGCGTTAAATGAGAACGGAATCATTCCACAAATAGGAAATGATGTTTACTATACCCGTAGGATGTGCGAAGCATCCTCGATAAACACCCTTACCATAAAAGGGGTATATTTTTCTATAGGGTAATAGACACTTATGACGTATGAGTATCTCTTGTTTCATGTGTTCTAGCTTTGCTCTGATTGGTTGAATTTTATGCTAACGAGGTGTTGAATTTTATCAGGGTGATTTTTACGGCA
>JAUZND010079212.1:0-38070 GCA_034780555.1 Coelogynopora nodosa | reverse complement strand
ATGAGTCATAGCTAAAAATAGATCATTACTCATACCCCCCTACGCCCCCCCCTACGCGCCCCCATGAATCTGATATGTTCAGTATATGTTTTAAGAAATTCGAAAATTATTTTAATGCTATCTATAATAACTGGCATGAAAATCAAATAATCTTAATTGAACTAGTCTCATTGGTAATAGCCCCAAATATGTTAATATACGCTTGCTATTATTATATGACTATACATTTTTATTTATAATTAATTCTTGTTTGAATATAATTTCTTTTAAACATGAAATGTTTATTTTCTAAGTAAAATAAACGTTATTTAAGTATAGAATTCTTTACAAAATAATAATTTATTTAACAATAAATATTATTTATTAATTTAATAAGAAAAGAGTAAAAATAAAAGGACAAGCCATGTACTTTCATTAGAATTTAATATAATTTTTCCAACAATCGCTAAATTTTTATATATAATATATTTATAAGCATTAACTAATGTTCTGTTATAGCTGATAACAGTTTATTGATCTCAAAGTTATTTGATAAAAATGTTGATTTGCCGGAAATAACCTCCTACAGAAAACAACTGTGCATTAAAGCAAATATCTTAAGGCGCTTTTACAGCGGTATCTTTTTCAAAATATTGTTTATCCAATTGATAGTTTTAATAAAACATGTCTACGGCGGATTTTTTTTCCTAACTTTCGACCAATATGTTTTTTCACATGCTTCCTCAACTTTTGAAATTTAATTCATTTTTTCTTTCCCTCATGTATGACGAACTAGGTGTAATGGTTGTGTCATGTTAGGAGCGGAAAGAGTGCTTCCATTTGATATTAGTCATGTAAAGTAAATATCTGTATAGAACGATAATAATGATATATTTCACTTTGTGAATACACTCGCAATTATAACATTATTTTGAGGCTACACATAACAAAATAATTTGTAGTACGAAACACATATAACGTATGTATTTGATGAAGTATAGGTAAACAACTACATAATTTGGTGAGTTGGTGATACAAACCTCCGCGACCACATTTCATCCAACTGTTAAAGAACGACACAACCGATCAAAGTAAAATGTTGAGCAAATGAACTACTTTTTTGCGATATTTTAACATTTGCAAAAATTGTCTCCAAATGTCTAAATGTCCAATTTGGCCTTTTTTGAGAATTGGTTCTTTTTGTTCTTGCAATTTATTTATAGAGTTCGTTTTTACAATATTGATATAAATTATATTCTAAATATGTTTATTAGCGAAAAAAATTCATCATTTGGGTTGGCCTGGATCGGCTTCAACAGCGAAAGTTTTCAATAAAAATCTACCCTGAAGAAATACATATTTTTATGCAAAATTTGTATTACTATATATGTAATAGACACACAAAATATGGCTCTTGAAAAATAGCTAGAAAACAAGTATGGCATTTTATGTTAAAAATGTTAAAAAATATACATTGTTATCTTGACCTTGAACAGTACTAGACTTATGGGAAATGTTGATCGTTGTAAAAAAATATTTTATATCATTTATATGCCAAGTTTTCAAGTAATTGATTATCAGAAGTACTTAATGTGAAAAATCGATTTTATGACCTAGTCCGGTCCTTGCCGGATTACGTGACACATTGAAAAATAAGTTATTTGTGCTGAATCTCATTGCAACATATTGTAGATACAGGTTCACCTTGTTCATTTATACTATATTAGATCAATTATTTGTTTATTTATTGATTATGTTTCAACCATATGGCAGTGGAGTAGTACAACAAGAGAAGTTGTGTGAATATGAAGGGGAAACTACTAAATATTTTCCTTACATAACCAGCATTAGGATAACTGAACTGACGATCAAGTAATAGTTTCAGGTTGCAGTAAAATAGTTTGCGAATTAAAAGTTGACCATTATTTTAATTAATTTTGCTGTCATATCTAGAGTTTTACACGTTACAAGGTTATATAAATGTATTATCAATTTACTGTTGTATTATCTTTGGCAAAATATGACAATTGAAATAATAAATGAAAATTTTATAAACATATTAAAATTACGTTTGATTTTCTATTTGGATTAGAAATAATTATTTTGTTTACTATCTAATTAATTTAACCTATAGTTATGAATGCACAAATTTTTGTATAAATTGAAGCGTTTTATGTATTATTATTTTCTTAATTTAAAATAAAAACGAGATGTCTCTCCAGTAAAAAAATTAATAGTAAAATCAATAAAAATACAATATTTGTAAACACGGCCTAATTGCATTTTTCGAGCTATATCATTGAAACAATAAATTAATGTTATAAAATAAAATCAATGAAACAAGTGCAACAGTTAGACTTGGTCGTGGCTTCTGTTTAAGATACAATGTTCATTATTTATTTCAAATGATTACGTGACATCAAGACCTGAGCTGTTTTGTCATGGTTTGGCTTTTTAAATATATAAAAATAAAATAGGGGGAGGAGGGGGAGGGGAGGGATGCCATAAATCCGAAAGTACCGATGTTGCTAAAATTGTTTTTATTTTATTATGGTGAGGCATCTCATTTCCTATTTTAAACCATATGCAAGTTTGTTCACATGGTATCATACTTGTTGATATACAGTGTACTTTTATATGTTATGTTTAACTATTTTAGTTATAAATTATGTAACTTTATGAGCTGCACGAAATAAACCCGACAAAGATAGCCAAAAATGTTGCGTGATATCATTAGCTTTTATAGGCTAGTTCAACATATTTGCAACATGTAACGTGTTCATTTATTAGCATAGAAGAGCATCACAATATCATCATTAGTTAAATATTTTTGACTGATATTTCTTTGGTCTGTTTGCACAAAGTTTCAGCTTATTAAATTAAAATCATACACGTGATGTGCAATTAATATATATTTAGTCAATTATTGTTAATTAGAAAAATAATATTTTATTTGCAAATCTGATGTTATATTTTGTTTTAAATAAGATAAAAATAATTATACTTGTGTCATAAATCCGAAGAAAAATCCTGAAATAAAAAAGCCACAGAAACAATCGCAGTAAATTTAATCTATTTATAAAGGTCAGTAATAAAAAAAAGTGAGATAAACAAATAATAGTATTTTTATAGGTCGAAATGTTCTGAAAAAAATAATATTTCTACATGTAATCCTTTATAATTTTTCTACGACACATTTGTTGTTGCTCTAATTATAAAATATTTAATTAATAAGATAATACCTGAAAAATTTCACCTAATTTCATTTATTTTCATTCATTCATTCATTCATTTATTCATTCATTCATTCATTCATTCATTAATTAATTAATTCATTAATTAATTAAGTAATTCATTCATTTGATTCATTTCATCGCTATTTTAAATATGTACATATCGATCATTGGAAACTTTCTATAATTTGCTAGTTAGTTTTTAGATGTTAGTTTGTTTATCTTAGCAAATTTGAAGATTTAAGGATTTCTAAATGTTTCTTGTTTGTTTAATTTAAATACTCTTTTATTGTTGACCTTGAAAACATTCATGAATTTTTCAGTATTTTTTAATGATGTTTCTTTGAATTTAAGACCCAACATTAAATTAATACCTGAAAACATGAGATATAATATAAACCAATAATTGTATAAAGGGAAATTTTTATTTTATTGAATATCCCATTCAAATACTGGTATAAATACTAGATATTCTTTTTTAGAATTAAAAGTAGTGTCTACAGTTTTGTTCATCAATTAACTGTTAAAGCTTTTAAACAGAAACCATATATTTGGAAATCAATAAATTTATTTTAAAATAATATTTAAAATGTTAAACAATGTACATTTATCAATCAACATGTGCACAATAAAACGATAAACAAGACAAAGAGAAACATTAAAATACAAACGAGTTATACAATTAGGAAATGCAGTAATATTAGTAGGCTATGTCTTCATTTCCATTATTAAATTTTTGAAACAAGATAACATTTTATAAAAAAAAACAATCAATAATGACAATCAGAACATTTTGTAATAAACAATGTGTTGATAACCTATTTGAAATTTTGTAATTTAGTGACAAAGAAACAGCTCACAAAGCATAAAAAACACTTTTTTTAAATATCTCAATTTTTAGATGCATTATAGAATGATCTACTGTTTAAAATTGAATCATTTATTGAAAGCAGTGAATTATATTGTTGGAATTTTAAAATTAGGGGTTATTATATATTACACACAGAAACCATGATTTTTGTTATGGTTCACCGTCCTTGTTAATTAAAAAAAATGGAAGATGTGTCATGGGCGAAGGGGAGAGTGGGTGAAATGGAGCAATTTCTCCCCATTAAATTGGAAATTTGGAAATTGGAAAATTTGAATATCTTTACTCTGTATTTAATAATGCAATTGATATTATTAATGCCATTATTAATACCATAAATGCTGTCCTTCGTCTATAACCCTTTGCTTTGCATTTAATACGAAATAATTTCAATAAATAATAAATTTAATTTATGCACAACATAACAATGCATTAAAAATACGGTAACTTAAAATAAGATTTCTTTTATTAAGTTTTTAAAGTTTATCATAAAATAAAAATACTCAGATTCAACATAAGGACAATTGTGAATTATTTTTAACGTAAATTTATAAATTATAATTGACGTAAACAGGATTGCGTTATATATGTCGTGTACGTTATATATGGTATTCCTGTGATTGAATCCAAATAACATCGACGTCAAGTACTGTATTTACTTGATAAATTATTATCTATAATTTTTTTCTAAAAAATACCTACTTTTTTTTCTTTTCTAATGAAACTAAGGATAAAAAACACTTTTCGAAATTTTAAAATTACATTTAGAAATGAAGGAAAAAAACGCATAATGTACATATTTGGATTATAAAAAAATAACAAAATCGATTTCAAAATGTGATTTCATCATAAAGAATTGCGTACAGTGAACAATATCACACTTCTGTCTAATTGTCACTCAACAATTCATGACAAAATATAAAAGTGATTGTTTTTTAAAATTGTTATATTTTCGACAATGTATGCTTTGATAATCATGTTTGTATATCTCTATTTATAGGTATACATTCAACCTGCAATTTTAAATGTTGATTCAATGTAAGTTTAAAAACTGCATTTATTTTGTACATCATATTAATAAAAACTAAGGTTTGTAGTGCACTTATAAACAACATTTAAATATTTTTATCACAATATTTTTGTATATAACACCGGTTTTGGTTGAAGAATTTGCATTAAAACAAAGTAAGAGATTAAGTACGTATACAAACAGTGAATTAAGTATTCATTAACTA
Organism: Coelogynopora nodosa; assembly: GCA_034780555.1. Taxonomy (NCBI): domain Eukaryota; kingdom Metazoa; phylum Platyhelminthes; order Proseriata; family Coelogynoporidae; genus Coelogynopora; species Coelogynopora nodosa. Next base: position 32,755 of record JAUZND010079212.1, on the reverse strand, counting down.
TTTAACAAAAATCCTGTCTATTTTCCTTAGAAAACTCAAATAGTGATAAATTGAATAAGTAAATTGAATGTCAGATAGAAATCAAATTATACAGATAACTACCTACGGGATAAATGATGTCAGATAAATGAACACATTCTTTAACGCATATAGGTAAATTCTAAATAACTTTCTATTTGAGAAAAATGCATTAAGTTAGAAATGATTTATAAAGAAATAAAAGCAAAATAAAAGCATTTTCATTTAAATGATAAATAAATGGATTAATTGATAAAAGCTTTCTTCTAAGAGTGTAAGAAATAAATTATCATTAAACACCAAAACACTTAGTATATATATATATAAAGAGAGAGAGATATAGATAGAGAGAGAGAGAGACATAAATGCTTCAAGTTGGCATTAGCACATAATTTGTTATTTAAATCAGGGTATTAAAATTTTACAAAAACAAAATTTTAACTTTAAAACAACATCTTTTTTGCCTTTCTAGGAGGATATATGCGATAAAATATTTTAATAAGATGTTATTTTATTTGCATAATTAAATAAATATGAATAGGTTACTATGGTAATTACTATTAAAAAAATATTTCGATGCTAAACAATATTTTTTAATGTTTTAAATGCCACTGTGAAATTAGTCTGTAACATTAGTGCGCAATTAGTGTGAAATGATTGCAATTAGTCTGAATCTAGTTTGAATCACTATAGTGGGAAATCATTACTAAATTAGTTTTAACCATTAGTTTGAAATATATTAAAATATTAAATCGATGAATAGCCTAGTGTTATTTCTGCTAACATTTAGTAAAATTGTCATATGTAATTATAATTCAAATTTTAATGCAATTCCAACATTTAACCATCAATTAATGAAAATTAATTTATTAAATATCACCATAAATGTAATGTATTATAATTTGAAACCATTAAGTAGGTAGATAAAACACTACAACTTATATATATGAGAAGTGTTTAATCATTGACTAATTAGTTTATAACGTTAATTGTGGTTGATATTTTTAATTTATAAATAATTACATATTTAATATTTTATTTTAATGATCAATATATTTATATATTCTATACTTACTGTAAATATTAAAAATAAAATAAAATTATATTTAATTATTTTTACAGATGTGCTGCTTGCATGATATTGAAAACTTGTTTAAACTTTCATATACAGTTTAGGACGTGTTAATTATATTAATAATTTTCAAATTCAACATAAGATATTTTTGTACTTAATATGACATTTAAATTTTAAAGCAAAAAAATTGAAATTATTGTGTAATATATATTTTACTACGTAACAATTTGTAAATAATACGGAATGTTAAAACATTATCTAATAAATTAAATTAAATTAAATTAAATGAAGATTTATTTTTAAAGGATGTATTTGTGTTTATATGGAACTGTTACTCGAGACGATGAACGGATAATGAGGTCTGCATTGGGGAGAATGTTTGACTATTCGGGGACAGAAACTGACTCGTCTGACGTGGACTCTTATCACCACCACTCGGTTGAACCTCCGATGGCCGTCGAGACGACGAGTTGTAGTAGGGCTGAGCCGAATTCCGCCGGAAGTAGGCTGACGTGCTCGGTGTCATGCCCGAGCGGAAGCACGACTTATCATCGGACGAGGCCCCCCGATGGCGGAAGTACCAGGAGCAGAGTAGTTTGATAAACGCGCGACGGAAATCTCGCATCGAGTGAGCGTAGACAATGGGGTTGACACTGGAGTTGATGTAACCCAGCCATGTCACTATTTTAGCCATGTTGGGGCTTACTGCTCGTTTGTCGAAAGCTGTGATAATATTGCAGACAAAGAATGGCATCCAGCATATGATGAAAATGCCCATCACAATGCCCAATGTTTTAGCCGCTTTCTGTTCGCGTGCGAATTTAGACAGTCGTTTACCCACTTCAAAGTGGCGTAGTTTGTCCGCGATACTTTTGCTGGCACTGTTTCCGAGATCGATACTTTTTGATGAACTATAGAGGGGCTCGTCGCAGATAGAACCACGACTGGCAGTGGTTTGCGGTAGACAGAGAGAATTTGAGCGCATGCCTTGCGTCGGTGGCCGAAGCGAGTTCGATATGGGAGAAGTGAGTAGGTGATTGCCACTCTCAGCCTCACTGTCACTTATTGGGAGATGTTGTACCGAACCGAAAAAACCCTGACGAACACCCCCCGCTACATGCAAGTGGTTGCAGGATGTCGAATGGGCAAGATTATTTGTGGAAGACGCTTCTTGAATTCCACCTCGATGAATTCGCAGAACCATCGGTTCACCTTGTTGTCCATTTTTATAAATGATTTTTGTACCCGCGTTGAGACTGCGTATTAAATTGGTTGCAGTTCGATAAATGCGACAATAAACAACGATCATGACTATTAGAGGCCCATAGAACGATACAATAGAAGAACTGATGAGATATAATGTATTATCGGTGAAATTGCACTGAAAGTTCAACCCACTAGAAACAGCACGCCACCAGATAATGGCTGGGAAAGATATTGCTGATGAACAAATCCAAACACACATGACTACTATGAGGCACCACTTCTGCGTGATGCGTGTTGTGTAAGTTATCGGGTTTTCGGTTGCCCAATAACGCTCCAGCGCAATCATGCACAGGTTGAGGATGCTAGCGGTGGAGCTGAGGACATCCAGCGCATGCCACAAATCGCACCATACCTGTCCAAAGGGCCAGTAGTCGTCGGTGATTATGAGAATGACCGAGAATGGCATGACGACTGCCCCCATGAACAGATCCGCCGTTGCCAGAGAGACGATGAAATAGTTAGTGATTGTGCGTAGGTAGCGCTCTCGGATGACGGCAAAAATTACCAGGAAATTTCCACTAATGGTCAGGATCATAAAAAACGACAGGAAAATTCCGGTGAAAAGTTTGTTGTAGCTAAGGTGAAATTGTGGATCTGATGATTTTTGATTTAACAATGTGCTATTTGGGGTCCAGTTTGAAAGTATAGCAGACCTATTGCTTTCCATTAAGACAGAAAAGCGGTTTATCGTATATTGCTCTATATAATATGTCGTTCAGACTTAAAACTGGTAGATATTTTGAATTTCTTGCGTATAACTGTAACGGCAAACTGAATGGGAGGCATAGACAATTCATTTTTTCTGATTGGCTTATATGATCCGGATATTTGATGCAATCAAGGAGGGTTTATAGTTCTTGCCCCTAATTTTTACAAGATAATGTCTCATTTCAACAAACATTGCAGCTGGAATGATTAAAATAATAACTATGAAATATTAATTTTATTAAAAATGTGAATGAAGTTAACAATTATTTTTATTTGAGGCTTTACTGAATTGGTATTTTCTTTCATTTAAATGGATTCAGATCGTCTACTTAAAAATACGATTTTTGTTTTATTAATAAATAAATATTATTAAATATGTTAACTACGTTGTATTATATTATGTATAAATGTTATGTATATAATATATAACATTTAACATACTGCTACAGCATGTAAATTGTCCTTATTTTTAATAAATTTTGTACATAAAAATTATTTTGTTGTGATGGAGATGATTTAAGAATTTTCTAAGGTGAGGAATTCTCACCGTAATTTATACTCGTCGATATTTGGAGAACAGGCAATAGTTTTACTAGTTTTTGCAAAAGAAAATATAGATATCAAAATATGTCAAAATATATCATTTTGAATGATTTACTGTATTTAATGTGTAATGTTATAGAATGCGTGTTTAAATCTCATTACAACGCTTTTAAAAAGTTTACTATAGCTGTTTTGCTTACGCTTACTATAATATGGATTAGACAAAAGGACACATTATTCTAAAGTTAGAAAAAATTATATGTTGTTACATTATAGGTAAATTATTAAAACTTTAATACCTCTTTTAAAATTTCAATGTTCGCGTAACAATTGCTGGTGACTTGTCAATCATTTTATGTTAGGCAGTGTATCACATTATTTAGTTGAATAGGAAATTAGCACCTTATTGTTGTTTATAATTTAAGGAATAATTTAAATACAAATTAACTAAAATAAAATATAACTGAATAAATATATAATTATAAAAATTATGAAACAATTAATTCAATATTTTTTATATCACAGATGGAAAAGTTAGTTGTTGTTGATGAAAAACAATTTAATTGCGATTTAATTATCTATTTGTTTTTATTTGTATTTACGATTTTTATTGTATTTTAGCATATCAATTATTAAATGATTTCTTAATAGACATCAAAATATGTATACATAAAATTAGTCATTTTTATTGATATTTTTCTATACCATCGATAACATTTTTATTAAAAAATGTAAAATTATTGATATAAAGATGAATAATTAATTAGAAAGTATGTATACATAAAAACGAAAGAGAAATGAATAATCAGAAAGTCGATGAAATAAAATACGATGTCTCAATTAATTAACTGCGAAAATAGTTATCAATCATATTATGGTAGATCCTTTTATTAAATATCATACAGCTTTTAAATAAAGACAGATTGCAAAGATCGAGCTACCTACCTATTGTACGTATTTTTAAACTGCGATTATTATAAAATAAAATAAAAATTCAATTGACGATTTGTACCATTCGCATAACTTTATTGCAATATATATTTGTATACTAATATATATATATACAAATATATATAATATAATATATATATTATATATATATACTATTTGTATACAACTTAACTTTTTCGTGATGATATAGGCTAGTTTAATTTATTTAGAGTAATTTTTGGGTGTGGCATGCAAAATAAATGTTAATGGACATTCACGATGGAGGACACCGAATTATAAATTGCAGTCATGAACTAATTATTGTATACCTATAAAACAATAATAATAATATTCATCATCAACATTGATCGTTTTTTAAAAACACACAAACAAATATGGCATACGTAATATCAGTAGTTTTAGATAAAAAATATGTAAAATTTAAATGTGAATACTTACGTAAATATTAAATTATAGAGGAATGACTATGCAGTTAGCAATATGTTTTGAAAAGTAATAATATGCTTGTGTATCACTTGTCGCTAGTCTTCCTTGTCAATCTCCGGCTCAATAAACGCAATGCAAGGAGGAATGTCTGCCGGTCTCTTTGCCCACCGTTGACTGCATATTATAGTAATTTCGTTATGTTTAAAATGATTAGCTGATTATAAAAAAAATTAAAAGTCAATACATTTAGTTTTACTACATTTGAATTCTCTACGATTTATGTACGACAAATTCCTTTAAAAAAAGTAAATATATACTACTTCATACACAAAAAATGTTTTTACCAAAATTTAACGAACAATATTTAAAATATTTTGACATTTCAGGATTGACTCTAAAAATAAGGGAATTCGATGCAAAAAATAAAAAATATACATACAAATAATAATTTTTAAAACAACAAATATTCAATTAATACAATAGCTTATAATTACAATGCAAATAAATAAGGAATGATCATCTGTAACGCACTTCCGAAAATATAAGGAGTATGAATTAAATGTTATAACAAAGTGGACAAAAAAACAGGAAACTTAGTGAATTTACATTTAAACAATAAAAATAATAATTATGAAATATTCATAGGAACAATATTTTTTTAAATAAAGAGGAATTTAACAAATTTTATAACACATTGTGTGCTTATTGAGTATAAAAAGAATGAGAGTATTGAGGAAATTGAGTATATAAAAACAATTTCTAGAAAGGATTTGTACAAACGTACATCTAATGAAGCAAACTCAAACAAAGAAAACACAAAAAATACGACGTATTATTTGTACATAATGTACCAGATTTAGAACAAGATCAGTTTGTAAGTGACACACGCCTGTGGAACATGATTGATAAAAGGACACATTGTCACATATGGACACATAATGCAAAATATAGGACCATCAGCGGTGTGTCTAAATCGATTTTAGACCATACAACCGTACAACTGTTTCACATTTGATAAATCGATTTTAGACTGGGCAACTGTATCACATTCGATGAATCGATTTTAGACCGTACAACTGTATCACATTCGATAAATCGATTTTAGACCGTACAGCTGTACAACTGTATCACATTCGATAAATCGATTTTAGACCGTACAATTGTCGACTGTATCACATTCGATAAAAACAACTGAACAACTTGTTCAATAATAATAATAATAATTTATATTATATCTTTATTGTACACCTTTTGTTTTATCCTAACCTTTGAATATAAAAGAATGCATAGTAAATAATACATATTATAAAAAGAGATACATTAGAAAGTTAACAGTAATGGGCGAAACCATATAAGGTAACTCTCTCATTTGGTACAGAGAAGTTCTCTGCAATGAAAAGAGGACGAATAGAGGCAGAAAGGTCTAGTATTTCAGCAAAAAGCTGAAACAATTTACAGTCATTGTCTTTTGGAAACAATTTTGAGCGATAAAGTCTCTATGGCTTTCAGAGGTTGAAGAACATGCGTGTCAGAGTCAACAAAAAATAAATTTCCCAGCGCAAAGTCTGATGTTCCCGAGAATGTTGTGTTCATTGCATGTAGGCCAGGGGAAGCGTGAAGCACATGTGCGCAGTGTATTCAAGGATAGAGTGAATCATAGTGTTGTGTACAAGAGGAAACAGATTGTTAAAAATAATGGAAATATTTATATATTTATTTATTAATTCATTCGTATTATAATTTTTATTTTTTTACAAACAATTCATTTAATATAAATATATTAAAAAGGATTGTTGTTTAATCCAGTTTTGTTATATGTTTCTATTATAATAATAATTTAAAATGTTTAAACAACGTGTGTTAACTTGAAATAAATGCTCCTGTGACCAAACACCATATTTTTTAATTATTATGATAACTGATACATATGACGCGACTATTTTGGTAATCGTAAATTCTTGTACGTTATAATTTTATCTAATTATTTCAGTTATTCTAATAATAATTGTTTAAAAAATCAAGTATATTAAACATTAATCATTTTATTTAATGTAGCTATTACACAAGTTAGGAATATGGGATGTTGATTCATACAATAGAAAAACGTATTTAAAGAGAAAAGTTCATGTTTTAAAAATAATTCTTAAATGCCTTATAATATAAAAATACATGTGAATTTTCAGTATAATATTATTGATAAAGGGATATATTGATTTGATTACCAAATATGTTATTTTTTTATAGATTTAAAAATTAAAATAGAAAAAAATATATGTCAATTTTAATAAATATAAATAAATTATTTGACAAGTGAATTTGATTATATGAAAGTAATGGAAAACTAATAAATATGCTATAACAATCAGTAGGTACAAGACAGTAAAAACAATCACTAGAATTTGAATGTGAATCAAACAGCAAACAGTATAAAATTAGTTATTAGTAGAATAGAACTATATAATAATTGTAAGCAATCGTGAAACCAAAAGAAAATTTAATGATTGATTCAGTTTCTGTGAAGTTTCCAAAATATTTTTAAGAAATCTAAATTATTTATATTTTACCCAAATTTTGCCAATAAATACATATATCTTTTTAAGAAATATTAAACTAGGTAATACCTGGAAGATCGTAGTAATATCTTAGTAAGAAATCAAAATTATAATTGATCGAAAAATCTCAAATTTGATTGCATTAGAAAATGCATTGATGAAATGGCCGGTTATGTATGAAATCGTACATTACTAAAAGATGTCATGATCTATAGCCTAATTTGACATTGGCCCATTGATACAGTAGTACGTTTATTGAATCCTGGATATTTAGATTTGCTACATCAAACGGTAATATTATACTGATATTAATAAATTTCCTTAAAAACCTTAAAATATACCATTGTTTCGACTATTAAGTTATACTGAAAAATATATATTCAAAATATGCTTATGCATGACTTTTTGGATGTACAAGCAGGTTGATAAAAGTATATATATAATATATATTATTACTTAAAAATTAATATTATTATTGATTATAATAAAATGGATTTTATTTAAATTTCTTTTGAAACTTTTAAATTAAAAATTATTATTTTTAATACATCCTGAGTTTTTGCCCCCTATACATAATGCACCTCTCTGCCAATTCCACACTTTAACGGTATTAATAAGTATGTTTTGTCCACATACAAATACGGCGAATTACAGAGTCAACTGCAGGTATACGCACTAAAAGTAAGTGAGTATATGTAAGTATTTTAAAATTTATATAATTATAACCTTTATTTGTCATAATATAAAACATATATTCACTTATATAGCATTCGTATTCACTTATATAGCATTCGTATTCACTTATATAGCATTCGTATTCACTTATATAGCATATGTATTCATGTATATAGCATAGTTTGTACAGTTAATTAATAGGCCGTAATTGTAAATATAATTCTTATCATAATAAATACAATTGAATAACTATAATTTAGAAATAATTTTTAACTACCCATATGTAGGCCTATATACATATTCTTCACGTTATCATTAAAAAAAATATGATAGTTTAAATTCACTTTTCCATTAGATAATTCTTCGTCTATAATTTTAAACTAAAACTGAGGAGCAATTGATTTGGTTGATATGTGAACCTGAATTCTTAAAATAGCCTTAAAACAGTATATTTTAGCTAGCATCAAGAAATGAACATACTACATACACCGATAAATGTTCTTAGCATATTGATATTATTTTGTTTCTTGTTTTATACAAACGACTTTTTTATACAGCTCTAAAGAAATCATCAAAGCAATCTTTTCCGCATTTTGAATTTTTTTTGGGAGTTTTTACTGAAACTTGATAACCTATGAATTGTTTTACATAATACCATATCATATGGAAATTATAATTGTTTTACTAGCAAAAGTATTATATACACTTAGTTAATATATTTGAAATGATTAAATAAAATGTTGGATATATTACTTAATGTTAACACATTGGAAGTAAAATTTGGATTTTTTTTTATAAAATTTAGTTTTATGAACCATTTTATATAAACATATATAGGCTACTCTAATATCTTTTTTATGACAAAAAATCTTGTAATTTTAATAAAGTGTCTAAAGTTGAAAGAAATTAATAATCTGTATTTAATAATTAAGAAATTAAAATTGTGTTTGATGAAAAAAAATTATATGTAAATATGTAATAATGTTGTGTTACATTTATTTTTATAAGAAGGAAGAAACTTGAAAACAAACGGATGCTTTTACTATACAATACACTTTCCTCCTAATTTCACTAACATGTGTAATTATTTTTAAACAAATGGAGAGCACATTTAGATATTTAAATAATTAAAATAAAACGATTTAATTAAATTTTTGTTGTAACTTGGTGTCTTCTTTCAGCGGCATGTTATTCATGAAAGCGTATTTCAGTAATATATAAGACATATCCTAGAGCCTGTTACCCCAATATGGTTGACTTACCTTGCAAAGACATTTATGTGTTTGAAAGAGTTCAATAGTATTTTACTACATTTATTTGTAGAGTGGTGAATTTTAGATGTGATATTTTGTTGAAGATGCTGTCCCTGTATATATCTAATGGCCGAGTCCATATTCTTTTTTTGGATGTTGCCTCCCCCTATGTATTTATAGTTATACTCAAAAATGAATGCTATCTCTATTTCACATCTGTACTTTTTAAAACCTTTTTTACATACACCATTTAAATTCATTAGCTAATCAAAATACATCTCCCCTTTCATTTGCTCACTTTCGAAAATCAACAATTACATATAAAGAAATAAAAAATAATAATAAGACAATATAGAATTCATACATATATCATTATTCACAGGTTAAGTGAAAACGCATGATACACCTAAGCATTCGAACTCAAAAATGAGCTTCTTTTTTAGATGGTTCTTCTTAAATATTTGTTTAAAATTACTTTAAAATTGAATATATTGGTACTGACTCGGTGATTACAATTTTATTAGAGCTTTTGTAGAAAATAATGATGTGTATAATTGACGAAAAATGTGAATAAGAGTTTGCATTACAAGAAATAGAGAAAGGACTCTTCTATAGGAATCTAATAAATACTTCCACAAAAATTCTCACTGAATGGAAAGAGAGAGAAGAACTATATACAAATGTACAATATATTGAATGAAGAAGACGTATTATTGAAATAATTGACCATGAATGGTATGAAGGAAGTAAAGAAGGAACTAAATGTCTGTAGCTGCAAGAATACGAGACATTACAAATAATCAACTGTCAGATCTGAGGAAACAACTCATATATATAAGATATTTTACATGTTATGGTAACATATAATATAATATAATATAATATTGTAATATATCATATTATATTATAATAAATATTTTGAAGGAATGGTTTAGTTGCGTAAGGTATGTTTTTAATTTAATGCATTTCACCAGCTTTAATCCCGTTTTCGTTATTTATTACTATAAAGATTTCAAACATCCACATTAACTAAGATATAATTTGGCTTATATGTTTTACTCTTTTATTTTGCATAAAAAATGTCTTATGTCTGTAATATATGAAAATGTTATTTTCTTCATATTTAAATCTTCATAGATAAAATCGAATATTTTTAAGCCGCAATTACCACAATAATAAATAATAGGTTGAACAGATGGCAACTTATAAATTGGCTTGTGTATTTTTGAAAGGCGATAGAAGACTAACCCCCTGTTTATATTATCTTTCATATAAAATCCAAGAAATAGAAGTAAAGAAAAATTAAATGACAATCATGACAAATAATTTAACTCCAGTTAATTTTAGTAAATATGTTTAATTAAGAGTTTGCATCTTAGAAAGTTTAAAATAAATAAAAATAACACGCAGATAATAATGGGAATTATATTTTTTAATGTGTATTTTTTAATGACTTTATCACCAACTTGTCTTAACCAGCTCTTGTAATGCAAAATATTTATTCACCATGTAAAAAAGCTTCTTAATGATCTCAAGATAATATAATTGAATAAAGTCATTTTTTCAATATATATATAATAATTTGTAATATAACTTAAAATACATGTTTGAATTCCATTTGACAGTTTATAATAATTGTTTTTGTCAAATAATAACAATAAGTTTCAACGTATGGATGCATATTTCTAAAATGTCTGTCAATTTAAAATTGTAGTTCATTTTCTTTTCAACTAATTGTTGAGATGGATAATGAATTATTTTGGATTGTTTTCGTATATTAATAATTAATTACCAGTTTATAAATGACAATTACGCTCGCTTTGGTTAATGTACGGTCTTCAGTTTTACTGGGGTTGTGGCTTTAATTAAACAATTTTTATTATCATTCTTAACTTTTATTTTTTGTCAAAGATCTTTTGTTGTAAAAATGTAAAAGTTTGAAAAATTCCAGTGAATATCTGGAATTATTACAAAAATTATATTTTATGTGACAGTTTATTGAATCGGCTGAGATAGACAAATTTAACAACTGATAACATTGAAGTAATAAAATATTATTTATCTTTTCTAAATCGCAAAGCATATTTTCTAATTAAAAATTGAAATGAGTTGTGTAATTAAATTATTATTGTATCCATTCTTTGAAAATTTTGTCAATACAATTTTCACAATAGTTTAAATTGGTTCAAACTTTTATTTTTTAGCGTTTAGTTCAAATTGAACTTTTATTTATATTTATGGTAAACGGTCAGCCGTGTCCTTTGTGAAGTGGTGTCTAATAAAAATAAAACCTATTGTGGTTATTTATAAAATGTATTCTTTTATTTTAATTTTATTATTATTATTAATGTTATTATTCGAAGTACTCGAAAGTAACAAACAATATATATTTTGAAAGTTAAAACAGTAGCTACAGTTAACATTAATGTATTGATGAAAGAAGAGTTTTAATAATTAGTAATGAGGGAATTTTTGAATCTGCTGAAATGGGTTGAAGATTGAAAAGGTTGGTCTTATAAAGGTACTTCATGCGAAGATACTGTTGAGTTTTTAGATAACGGAATCTATTACATGTATATGTGGATTCCAAACTATTAATTCGGTCAATTATACAGTAAGCTATTCTCTGAAGACAGCTAGGCTTGATTTCGATTGATAGGTAAGACAATTATTGTGATCATGTCAACATACTCTTTAATAATAATTTAATAATACTCTTCAAAATTGGACGAATAATACGAGGCGTACGAAGGCGTCTTTAAGCAGATGAATTGAAATTTGTGAGATGAAATTTGTTGTCATCAGTTATAAGGATATAAGTCATTAATAATAAATTTGTTACACAGTTCGAGGGATTTTTAAACGTGAGACTTTCAATAATAGCTAATTATTTATATCGATTGGCTGAACGTCATGAAATCCTCAACAACGTCAAAACTCAAGAACTGTATAAAGGCAAATTAAATATGCACATCAGCTCAGCAGATTAGTTGATATGTTTTTGCTTAATCATCAAATCGATGGTTAATTTGATATTCAATCTAATAATTAAACTGTCATGTGATAGGCTCCATGGAAGGCTAGTGATACGATAGACTCTATTAGAAATATGTTTAAATTTAAATGTTGATTTGACGTATGTGTGAAATATTTTTAACAGTTGTTTTATAATATATTTATATATACATATAAATGCTTTCATTACTTTATCTAGAAAGGCTAGTTTTGTCAATAGAATGTAACAAACATTTTTTTTTAATATTAAAAACAGCAGTTAACATTATATGAATACAATGTGTTGAGATTTAATTAATTTTAATTAATAAATAATTTACAAATTAACCAATTATTTTTAAATATCAAATTTGCCAAATTTCATTAATTATTATAAATTTATAACATGCCATTTAATTTTGAAAGCATATGTATATAATATGAAACCGCAAAAGAAAATGCAGATCATCTTCTGGGATAAATGTTCTAAATTATTTTCACCTATATATAATTTAGGGTAATTTATACAGTAGTGAACGACTTTGTTTCGCACATAATAACAGTGGTTGTGAAGCAACAAAAGTTTATAACGAAACTGTAATTCCATAAAGTTTCAATTTTGTCGGTCAAATCTAATCTGTCTGATTTTAAAACTCTACTTTCAACTAAAGCAGAATGTCTTTGTTATTATATATATATTTTTGTTATATGGTGGCCGATAACATTTTGTTATTAAACACCGCTTTTTACCTAAAAGTGTGTTTATAATTAAAAACACAGTTGCTTGTGCGTTTATGATACCAAATACAATTTTTTTGTGTTAATTTAATTGAATATAGTTAAATTAATTATGATTTACTAAGAGAGCTTTTTATTAAATTCAGTGTTGGTTATTATACTTAAGAGAGTGTTTTTCTGTAATAAACTCGGGTTTACCACCAAAAACGCAAAATAGCCTATACTTATCACCAAAAACACAAAAACGCATATGTTTATCATCAAAATCGCATAAACACATGTGAAACACACTTTTGGGTATAACAAAAAGTCTTCTCGGTCACTATATTGATTAGCGTACAATCATAATGTCTCTATAAGAAACTTTATTTGAATATTTCATACATATGTAATGAAAAACTTTTAGATAACTAGCTGATTGTTTAATGTTTCATAATCTTACTTAGTATTGTAAAAATGTAACAATAAGTTGATTAAGTTATTTAATCAATAATAAAATGACATTTTATTTTGTACAAAAGAGTTTAAATTATTATTGTATATATTTATAAATTTAATATATATTTTTAATATTTTAAGATCTGCAAAAAACATATATAAAGTATATGTAATACATATGTGTATGTTTATGAAAATGTTATGTTATGCTTTAGTTGAGTTAAGTAACAATTGTAACACATTTATTTTATATTTGCATAACTCGATGACGTCATAATTCCAAAAAGTAACATCAAAAGTGTGACCTCAGATGACCTTTAATTTTAAGCAATAGTTGTAAAACGTTCTTTTAATTCGGTGGGTGGTCCACTGTTAGTTTTATAGTGCGCTGACTAATATATGAGCTTGCGAAGTTATTAACTTTTTTATGTGATTCAATTAAACAATTGTCACGACCATCTTGCAATAATTTTAATCCATTTTATAATTATAAGCAAGCTTATCTAATTACATATTGAATTAGAACTATTATCAATTATAAATATTTAAATATATTTTATAATTTATAATATATTTTATACATTTATAAATATATTTATATGTTTATTTGATAGGTTTAAAAATTATCTTATAATTCTTATTAGATTTTTACCGATAAATCTTTTTTGAAATACGTGTTACTAGTGGTAGCAGTTTCTTTTTTAATACACAGTAATTACACATCTTTATTCATCTGTAGACATGTTTCGGAGTTTTGACTTCTCATCTCATAGAACAGAGTAGAAATCAAACCTGCAACCTAGCCATCAGTGAGCGAATACATTAACCACGTACCTCATATTCTTAGCATACCCATCACTATATTTTAAACTTTTTTGATGGCTATAACAGTTATATATATTACACACAATATACTTATAATCGAGGGCATCCATCTAGGGACATATATAAAATGATAATAATTAATTTATCGTTTTTTTAATAAAGAGAAAGACCGTCTCGACCTTTTGCAAACCTTTAATTATTAATCATTGCTAATTTCATCACTAAGATATTTATAACCATATATTTAAAAATATTTAATGTTTAATTACGATCTACTTACTAGTAGTATAATGTAATACACTGTTTTCAGACAGAAAAGAAATAAAAATATATGATGTGTATATTTTTTCAAAGAATATCAGTTGAATAATATATACAGGCAATAGCTGTGAAATATAATTTTTACCAAAACTGCGATCAGTGCATCTTTCCTGCATATTTCAATCGTACAGTTCAAATGTATTATAGTTATTTGAACAATATAAAATTAATTTTAAATTCTATACTTTACTTTTACTGGAGCAATTACATATTATCATAGTACAGTATAGATACCTAACTTATATTAATTGTTATGTTCAAAAAAGGTGGCCATTATTACACCCAAAGAAGAAAAATTAAAAAAATCAATAAACAATATACTATGTTGTTCAACAACAGAGAAAGCAACAACACAATGTAGCAGTTAGGTGTTCCATTCAAATGATATGTCCATTTTTAAAATAAATACACAATACATTTGTTTAAGCAAAATATACATATACCGAATTTAAGCTCATTTGGTCAATGGGTAGTATTCAATATTAGTTGAGTGGGGGTGTTTACACGTCTCACACCTCACAGATAAAAAAACGTTTACAAAACAATGTTTAAATAAAGGATAAGTTAATAGACAGTATTTTATACACTCATTTATGATCTAATCAGATTGGATGAAATCAAAAATACCTATGTTTTACGGAATTATAAAAATGTACGAAAAGATATGCATTATACTATTATACATAATAGATAATTGATGCTATATATTAGATATGATAAATGTGACATTCATGACAATTCATATTCATGGTCTCAACTGAGTGATGGTTTTCACTCTGAATACACACCAATCAAATAAACAGAACACACCAAACAAATGAACAGAACACACCAATCAAATGAACAGAACACGCCAATCAAATGAACAGAACACACCAATCAAATGAACAGAACACACCAATCAAATGAACAGAACACACTAATCAAATGAACAGAACACACCAATCAAATGAACAGAACACACCAATCAAATGAACAGAACACAGCAATCAAATGAACACAACACACAAATCAAATGAACAGAACACACGAAAACCTTTGATAAACTAAACTATTGAGTTTATTGGTTGTGCGCCGGAGTTCAACTCGATGGTTTAATTAGTTAGTGTGTTCTGTTGGGCAAACTTAACGTTTGCAATAGTGTGTTGGCCATAGACACCCAATAAAAAGATCACTGTGAATAGAACACAATTTAAAGTAGCCTTTAAATTCTTATAACCTGAATAATTTTTTGTTTTTTAAATTCTAAATTTAATGTTTAAATAATTATTTGACTAACAATCTGTTTTGAATAAATGTGTATATTTGAGATATTGTATCATATATTAAAACTTTCACATGAAAAATTTGATGTCAAAATGTAAATATCATTTTTTTAAGTTTAAACATCAAAAAAAAATTGACAATGCAACTTAATAGTCTGCAATATTCCATAGTGAATATATGTACAGTATGTCCCATAAGTGAATATATGTACAGTATGGCCCATAAGTGAATATATGTACAGTATGTCCCATAAGTGAATATATGCACAGTATGTCCCATAAGTGAACATAAGTACAGTATGTCCAATCCCATAAGTGAGCATATTATGTACAGTATGTCCTATAAGTGAACATATGTAGAGTATGTCCCATAAATGAATATGTGTACAGTATGTCCAATTAACTGAAAAAGTCATTGTAGCAGTATTTTCATATTTTATATTTCAATACGAAGTCTATTTTTATAAACGTTTTTTTAGGCGATTCAGAAAACCATATTTTTGTGAATAAATATATATATTACTCCACGTCATGTGAGAAGCCTGAGTAGTACAGATCACTAAAATATAATTTAATTTGACCCATAACTTTGCATACTTAAAAATCTGTTCCCCATGCAGGGCCGTAGCCAGCTTCAAATAATGGGGTTGGGACAGTCGTACAAAAAGAGCACTTTCATCACTCGGTATATACATAGTAAATAGTTGTAAATAGGTGTCACTACTTTTAAAATTAAATACAGGCTGTGCATTTTCCGATTAATTGAAACGTGGAGTGAAGTTTCAAGTTTGGCCAAGTTTTTCATTTTTTACTAAATAATATTAAAAACATGGATTTTTTGATAGTTTTGGAAAAATGTTGGATAACTAGGTATAAGTTCTGTAAAAATGTAAATCTCTAGGATTTTTAATATACAGTATAAGTAACATAATTATTAAATCTTACGAAGTAATCCAAAAACTTAACAAGAAATGCAAAACTGGCAAGACTTAGAAGATCTTAGTAAAAATACTAATTTTAATGAATTTAGTTTATTGACTAATAATTTAATGACGTTATATTCATCTACGCATGTTGCACATTTAATCATTTATGAATATTTAGCTAGAAACTGATTAACCTGTATTTAACCGGTTACATCATCATATTTACCCATTTATTTATAGATATTAAATGAATACGAATTTACTCTATATTTATCAGTATATGACATGCACTGTTTATTAAACACATGCAACAATTATTATGTTATCCCTTTTGTTAGTGAATTCTAATGGAATAGATTTAAAGAAGTTTTACTTTTATGTGGGTAAAAGCATGAAAGAAAACATAGTGGAAACAATGCATTGATCATTATATCTCTGAATAATATGGCATTTTATCTTTATACAGCATAAAATATTGCAAATAAAAATCGGTTAATAAATATACATGTTTTTCATAAACAAAAAGGGATTTTAACAGATAGTTAAGTTAACATTATCTAATTTCTGATGACTTAAAAGGCTATTTATTAGGTCGACATTGAGACCACATTTACGGGTCGACATCCAGAAAATAACACATTATCTGATGTACATAGAGTGTTACATTAATGTATTTAAAAACCTATTGAGAAAATGTTAATATTTACCACGAAAATATTCACAATATATAGATGAATTAATATACAAAATTTAGTAATGTTGCATTATGTTCGCAAAATTATTTGAGGTGACTGGGTTTTACAAAACATAATTTTCACTCTCGTCATTTTCAAAATTCCTGTGAGTGCCCCTATATTTGAAATTATGATATGTGTAAAGAGTAAATATATCTAGTATCGATTGATCAGGGTATTTGCTTTTAAGGATTAATAATTTATTGTACTATCGACCTGCATAAATGAATAAAATAAATAAATAAATAATAAATATATAAATAAAAATAAAAACGTATTATAAAACTTTACAAGATAAACCAATTTCGTCGTAATGTATATATTTTGAATAGTTTTTTTAAATTGTTTTCAAGATTATTAGCCGTGTTAGAGAGGAATATAAAACCTTTTAGTGCTATTCTGATCTATTTTTTGCGTTTCAAGTATATCATATAATGTAATTGTTATTTATTTCAATTGATTCATTATAAATATTATCACTTTGAAAAACCGAGGTAACAGTTTTAAATATGTAAATATAGGTTTAATTTTAATTTTAAAATATATAATGTTCATATTTCCACCACCAATAAATTGAACAAATTTAAAATGATCAGTTAATTTTTCAATAATCAGTAACTAAAATATATTATAGTGAAAATAAACAAGGCAGTTGATGTTTAAATAGGGTATGCAATTTTTAGAATTTAACTAGAAAAATGTGTCATATTTTGATATTTATACCAACAACCTATTAGCAGCCACTACTAGATATTTGGCAGTTTTAGTTCAACTCTTTTCTAAAATTATAAATTGTATGTTTTACGCTAGTTAGATGATACCCACTAAATAAATCTATAACATTTGTATTTGACAGAGCACAACGTTTTCAATATAATTAAATACATTTTACAATATTATAATTATTCAAGCTTGCACATTAAAATAACAACATTTCCAAATTATAAAAGAATGGTGGTATTGCCAATGGTTTTTGGTCTGGAATATGATGATGGCGGAAATATGAAAGTGATAATAATTGTTAATCACAACATCATTGTTGTTTACACTTTTAGCATAAGTGCATCGATATTGCCATGGTTGCAAATATTTGCACGGGATTTACAATTTACGGGAATAACATTTTGACAAATCTATTTTACACAGAAAAATGAAAATGATGTTTTCCCTTAAACAGAAGTATTCTAATTTGAATACTGTTCCTTTTAAAATAGTAATCTGTATTGGACTTTAAGGCAAAACAAACATACTGCAATATTGCATTTCAGTTGTCCCGAATTGTTAGTGAATTTGAATTACCTTTAATTATTCTGTATATTATACTTCATTGTATTGTTTCTCAACATCATATAGTACAGACGACTAATTAAAAGAAACTGGGAACCCAATTTTGCTTCAGATATATATCACGCTGTTTCGTATCGTGACTTGTTCAATTTTGTGGTATATAATGGTAGGGGACACACGGCGGATGTCCCAATATAACCAAAAGTTGCATATACAAGCGTAATATATTATTATATAATAGAACACGCTCGAATACGGTCGGTTTTCAAGGTTGAGATATATAGCATGACGAAACAAGTAAAGTGCAAGTTAAAATTATTAGTATTCATTTTTTTTTACATAACCTTATTAAAATAGAAAAATGAATAAATAAATATATTCTTAATTGTTATGTTCATATTAATTAATTGAATTCAGAACAAAGATGCATTTTATAAACTAATGTTTACATTTGGTTTGAATTTCATTTATAATAATTTATACATGTAAGTTCTTTATTTAATTCATGCAAACATATAAAATATAATCTTTTATATTCATAATTTAAAAATATTTTTGTCAGAACCGAAATAACTTGAACTTTGATGTTAGACTAAAGTAAGCATTAATTAAGTACATTATGCTATCTATAGTAGCTCCATAATAGCACCTTAATAGCCCAATAATAGCACTATATTTGTAGTTATTTCCATTATAGAGATTCAGCAATATAGATATAATCGATATAGATTTATTTACAACTTAACATTTTTTTTATTACAAAAACTTGATGATTATTGGCGTTGTTCAATATCACCGGACATGTTAACATCAATGTATATTTACATTGCTTTTCAAAACTTTTTTTAAATTTGAATATATCAATTAACTTATTGTCCCATTCTTTAAATATTAACTATGTCGTATTCAGCTTTACTTGTCATTGATTTATAACAGATGCGATATTATTCTACAACTCTTACACATTTCAGTAAATATTTCAGTATTAGATAGTTTTAGATATTTCAATGACCTTTATAGTAATTCATTTATAGTAAATTCATTATATATAATATTCTTATAAGTAGGGATGTTTTACTTTATATGTGACATACCGAATTAAAATAAACTGATTTGTTTTTCTTTTTATTAAAATAAAATATATATAATAGTGTTTGCTTAAAATGAATTACTGTAGATGAATGATAAAGAAAGTCACCATGATAAAAATTTATTTCGATACAAAAACTATTTATTACAAACAACAAAAACAAATAAAACAAACTTAATAAAAATTACGTGGTGTTTATAAACTTAAATCCTTGGTTACGACAATTAAGTTCAAATGGTAAAAATGTGATACAAGATGTGTTAGAAGGTTTTGCCGATAAAAAAATATTTCAGATTTGTATAATTGTCGATGTCATTATTCTATATAATTAAATGTTTATAACGATTGAAACATTTTTATAGAAGAGTCATATTTTCTTACTCATCAATTGAAGAAAGGGTTTTTTTAACTTATTTTTATCATTTGTTCTCTTATAAACACTTTAACCGGCAAAGTCTTTTGACACATATAAACCATGTAACCTTTGCATTAAACTGAAAACTTCGTTTGAAGTATTCTTTATATATTTATGTTTTGATTGGTATTTATCATAAAATATAAACTCTATCTATGATGGTGTTTATAGCAAACATAAATTATTTTATTACATCTGAATAACACCAGAGTTATTATTTTGTTTCAGTTTAAAATATGACGTCTTTGTTATCCGTATATTGTAAATATTTAATCACTTCGAAAAAGATTTATTTATTCATCCAATAAGTTGCAAAACCTTTTAAAAGTTGAGCTATTTCGAAGCTTCAATTATTCAATAAATGTTTTTGTGTTGTAAGCAAGGAATTAACAATTTAAAAGTTTATTTTACACATTTTCAAACGTTTTCATAACTCCCATTCCCCCCTTATGAGTTGACTTACAGTCGCTCTGCAGTTATATCGATTTGGGAACAATTATTGTGTCAAAATGTGTGTCCATTTATCAAAAAATAAATAATCTGGACTTGTAAAATAGATGCAATTAATATTCATTTTAATAAAAATGTTGTTCTCCCTTTTTAACACAATTAATATATAAAAAGAAAGCCTATGTTGTTGTAAAACTTTATTATTTACAGCAACATAGGCTTTTCTTTTTATATAATATTTATTTTGTTAAAAATTCTGGGTTTATTTAGTTTATTAAATATTTCTATTGAATTTTGTGTGTAATTACTTCTATAAGAAATTATTAATATAGGTTTTTAATCAAGATTTGATAAAATCTATTATTGTTAGTTTCACTATTCAACGTTTAATTTCTTAGTTTTTAATGATAGGTTATGAGTTATTATAATAAGATATTAAGATATTAGTTATAGGTTAATTTTAATTTAGAGCTTTAATCGTAAAACACAATTATGATATACACATAATAATAATAATAATTGTGTTAGCTCAAATTTTTCAGTATATAATAAAATTAGATAATGCAAAAATGTCTATCTATGTAAACTGATGGACGTTTTGTTTAAACAATTGTTTTAGTTATTCGTTGCCTTTTTATTCGTACCTCGATTCATAAATACATTCAAATGCACAATAATAGACCATATGAAATAAAGTGGATATAAGGAACACGTCAATGAAGTGTCATTTAATGTGTCACTTCGTTAATTCAGTTAATGCAGTTTTTAAATGACACTATTGCCCAATACTGTTGTTCAGAAATGTCATTTTACTTGAAAATGATATATAGAAGTAAATATATATTAATAATATCACTGTCATTGTTTACCTTTTATGCATACTCTCGAAATTATACAAAATGAATAAAGAGTATACATAATACATATTTTTCTGGCTATATATTTATAAAGTCTAAAACATTTCTTCAGCACTTTTAGAAAATAATGTGCAGAAACGAAATTTCCCACATATTAATTATCTATCAAAAAGCAGGAGTTTATTCAAATATTATATAATGTTAAATTAAATAACTGTTGATATATACAAAATAGATCTATAGTTATACAAGAAATGTACACCGTACTAGTTCGGTATCTTTTTTAAATAAGATTGTCTTATTGTTTGCATCATTTTAGTATTACTACATAGACGATTTAAATGATCAATTTTAAGGAATTAATGTTTTATTGATTTTTTTCTTAACAAAAGAAAGTTTAAACTTGAAATTTTCGAATGTTTTATGTATAACTTGAAAATCAATAATAATATTTATGGTAACTTTTTGGCATATAATTAATAAATTACTGCTTGCAAGTGAATTATTTTAATTTTAATAATTATATAAGATTTATTATGAATATATTTATTGTTTAGCTTTGTTGAATCAAAGGTTGTGATATATTAAGGTAAATTAGCTTAAAGCTTATTTTCGTAACATTGTAACTTAATTATTGTTTAGTAATTTGTTCGTTGAAACAGTTTTACCACGATATTTCAGTTAAATATTTATTTTAGCTATTTTTGAAGAGTACAATTTTTTATGTCGAAATTGAAATTTTTTCTAGTTTTTCTAAACCAAATGATATCTCATTATTACCCATTTAATTGAAGTTTAATTTCATCGTTGTTTTAATTATTCGAATTACTTTGCAGATCAACACTATTCTACAACATCTTCACAGTGTAAACACTAGTTTCACTAACTAAAGCCTTATGCCATCCACAAAATTCCGTGCCGTGCATTTAATTCGTGTCACAAGAACAGTTTCTTCTCCCTACTCGTATCTCTCTCTCTCTCCCTATCAGTTTTTCCCCTACTCATCGAGTACCTACCTATACCCGTGAATTCTTCCTCGTGTTGCCACCGACAGACTGTTGGCATGTTGGCACACTACACAGTCCCCACCTCGTCTCAATATTTTGCCGAGATTAGTTCCAATGGAGACACCGAGTGAAGAGGACACAGATAAAGAGAGAAAGTTGAGACTCGATGATGGTAACTGAACAATCTTTTTTACAACACAGTTTCGACTTTAGACGTACGCAGCTGGTAAAATGATGCATGCATTTCAACTGTACTATAGGATTTCCGAGTTTTCACTCTGCCTTCTTCTTATTCATTACAGTATTCGATCTCTCAGGACAGCATACACGCAACTACTATACTGGATAAGCAAACGAAGAGATTGGCAGAAGGGACACAGAGAGCAGAGATACTTGTGTAACGGAATCCCCATTTTTTGGACTATACGATTTCTCGTAAAAAAAAGTTGTGAAATATTTTTCGATTGCCTTTTCCAACTTGTTGCAAATTTATTTCCTCAATAGACACTCAAAAAATCATACTTCGTTGCCGTGGAAATGGAAGTCGTCTTGGGTGACTCATCTTAGAGCGCACTAATGGTGTTAAATGGAAGTAATAGCATAAGCGTTTAATACGCTCATTTTTATACTTTTTAAACAATTTCTCACTCATATTGTATCAAACTTATATTCAAGAATATTTGAAAGAAATATACGCTATCGGTACATATTATTTTACAGGAATGTACAATATATATATGTTGTATGTATTTTAGGAGAAATAGATATCTATTTTCATTTATGAAAACAATTCAACTACGTGATCAAGTTGATGCTAATATATAAATCTGATATAATAAATTTTAAAAAACACAATTTTTTCCCGACCGGTTTCGCTTTTCGCTTTTTTAAGGAATTTTATTTTATATTACAATAATTTAATTAAACATATTTTGAATTAATATAAAAACAAATTAAATTGAAAATATTTAAATTGCAAAATTTTAATAAAATAAAATAAATTTATTAGAATAAAATATTATGCACTGAAAATACAAAATAACTTATCAATCTAAATCAGTAGAGTTTATGGTGAATAAAACAATGTAAGAATTTATTAAATATAATTTCGTTCCTGCCCAGTCATCCAGACATTCAACCGTGGTGTCATTCTATTGGATCCAAGACTCGTTATTACTTATTAAAGTAGTATAATCACTGTTAATTGATTCTCAATGGTGTAGAATAATAGCATATGATGCACACTTTTCAAAACTTGATCACAATTTTGATAAAAATGCTGAAATATAAATTATTGAACTTGCTAATAATTCAAATCGGTTAGAAAGAGAAAAGTGTTGGATGTGACAATTAACCACTGATACTCCTTTCGGATTAAATAAATATACTATCCTTGAATATAAGAGAACAATGGTCAAGTAAACCTAGAACAATACAAAAAGAAAAAATTACAATTTTTAAAAAAATCTTAAGGTGAATAATAATAAGAATAATCCACAATAAAATCAACTTTCACAAGCATCAAACCAATTAACACAAAATATAACTTATTCAATAATAACCAAACATATCCAATCATCAAACACACGTTATAGTAATACATTAAATAAAACTCAATTTCCATGTATTAATAATAAAAGTACTTGTTTTCATAATTTAGCTAAATATGAAAATAACATCGATGTTAATTAAACTAAATCAAATCATTATAATATTGATCTCAAATAAATAATGGAAAATTTTGTCTTTCAAATGCAACACTTCAATTATTAACTTGCCTTAAAGTTCTTACATATATTATTTCTCAATATTTATTATTAAATTCACTATCGCTCCATTACTAAATTCAATTAAAAATATTTTTAAACATACCTTAAATGAGACGCGTACTTTTAATTTACACCCCTTTAATCCAATAGATTTCTTAAAATACATTGGTAAAATTAATCCTACTTTTTAAATAATAGTCAACACAATGCCTCTGAATTTCTAAACACTAGTTTAAATAATATTTATGATAATAAAATCCAAAATAATCTTAAATGGATTTTTTAATTATACTTCAAAACACATTTACTTGTTTTATTTGTAAATCTAAAAGATCAAAACTAATTAAACACCGCGTTCTTTTATTAGAGATATCAAATTTTAAAAAATACTAACATATCTAACTGCATTACACACACCTAAAGATGAACTTATAAATATTACCTGTATTACATGCAATTATATACATCAACAAAAATAATTCATCATGGGAAAAATGTAATACTTCAAATTAAAAGATTAAATAAAACTCTAAATATACTGTTATATAGCCTAATATACAATTAATAAAACACTAAATAATTAATAATTCCATTTACACATTAAGCAAGCGCCATTATTCTACATCACGGCGAATCAATTAACAGTGGACATTATACTACTTTAATATTTAATAACCATTCTTGAATCGATTACAATGACACCGCGGTTGAATTTCTGGATGACAGGGCAGCAACGAAATTATATTAAATAAATTCCTACATTATTTTATTTACCATAAACTCTACTGATTTAGACTGATATGTTCTTTTTGTATTCTCAGTTCATAAAATTTTATTCTTATAAATTTATTTTATTTTATTCTTATAAATTTATTTTATTTTATTCCAATATTGTAATTTAAATGTTTTCCATTTGAATGTTTGTAAATTAATTCAAAATATGTTTCATTCAATTATTGCAATATAAAATAAAATTCCTTGAAAAAGAGAAAAGCGAAACAGGTCGGGAAAAAATTGCGTTTTTAATTGTTTATCATTTTAAAGTAATAAATATCGCTATTTTTAATTTTCAAAATATTTGATAATAAAAAAAACATTAATGTATAAAGCATTTTACTGCAGATTCAACCGTAGATTCAAATTAAGATTCAACTGTAAATTAAATTGCTAATTTAATTAGCAAATTATCCGCCGATTTAAACACAGAGTGAATTAGCAGTTGAATTTAAAATACAATTTACATTTGAATTTGAGTTTGAATCTGCGTTAAATTTGTATACATAAAAAATCAATTAATCAAAAAAGCAAAAATCTTTAAAAACTTTATGTAATTTGAAAAAATGTATGTAATGTTTTAAAACAATTTTTTTTATTTTCGTCTAAATATAAACAATTAATTAAACTAAATTAAACTAATTAAAGTAATGCACGAATTATTAATTTAACAAATTTAGAATGAAAAAGAAAACAATACAAATGATTTGTTTTAATATTGAAGTAATATATGCTCGGATAAAAACCAGTTTTATAGTTTATCACATATTATATCATAATTCATATTAGGATTATTTATTACCTGTGTCATTTTTTATAAATTTAGAAATATTAAAGCGAATTGGACTTTTATTATTTATTTATTTTGAATTATGTGACATTATTTTCGAATTAATTGTATTTTTTTTGTAAAATTTTATCCAATTAAATATTTCCAAATACTCATTGTTTGCAGTAACGCTTATTTAAAAATCTGACGAATAAACGCAAGTTTTAAACAATACAGTATTGTGTCATAATTTTGTATCCAAAATTTTAGGATGACTTATCCGTTCTTTCTTTTAAAACAATAGAAACGTTTATAACTGAGCTTTAAGTAGCCATATACGACAAAAAAGGAGCTATTTTTACTTTAAAAAATGCATATTTGGATGAATTTTGTAATTAAAAATGTTATCAGATAAATTAAAATTTTTCTAGCGTTACTGATTTAATAAATTATAAAAACGTATATTAATTACAGAACATTTTGTAATATGTGTACTAAAAAGGTACCAAGTCTGCAAAATACATGTTAATCGTTTTGATTGTAAATTCTGTCTTTGTTGACAGATTTATTTTTCTATAGTGCAATCACATATTTTTTTGACTTTGTATTTTTTATTAAATGTATTACATTCGGGTAGGCTATCCATATTCTTTTTACAATTGTGTCCGAATATTATTAAAATTTCCTGTTTATTTTTGCTAGTTAACTTTTTTTTAATATTCGTGAAAATATATTTTTCTTGTTCCGTTAATTTTCTTATTCAGTGGGTTGTGCGAATAATTATGTAGAAAAATTGTTTGGTATAGCATGACTTCCTGGACTATACGGTAATAATTATAATGTTTATATAATATAGATACATTTTCACGGTGAAATGATTATGATGCATAGATAAATAGAAACTCTGTAGATACCTCATTTCGGACATTTTATCAATAATTACGGATACAACTGCAGCAAATTATATATTGACATAAGTGAATGACGCATAATATAGTCTATTTTATAACCGATGCATAATTAGGCAAATTCAGTGTAGTACAGCTAACGTAAAAGCAAAACTATACATTTTAGCACATAAAACTGATAAATTGCGCTAATAGAGAAAAATACTATACGGTTATTACTATATATTACAAATAAAACTTATCAATAACAAATATTTGTTAGCATTAATAATTTATTTTACTCTGTACATACTATACATACATCATTCAACAACTATAGGATGATAAACTTTTAGTAACGAAAACTGATGGTTCTACATATAAAAACTAAGACATCATTTTACTAATATCTAATAATAACAATTATACTTCGATGTAATAGTATATTAAAATGTCCAAAAAATTGAAATCTATCTAAAAATATTACTGTAAAAAATGTTATACCGTTGTTTTTAATGAATTATGAAATACACAGAGAAATTCCCTTTTTTAAGAAAATATCCAAAAAAGGTTTTTGTGTCTTTTTGTCATTTGAATGGTGGGGGGATTAGAAAAGCATGCTTTTATTCATACAAATTATATAAATCTGAAAATATTTCATAATTAAGTTGTTATTATTATTAGAAAGCGATTAGAAGATTATGCTGGGATGAGACTAAACAAAAGCTTAAGCGTTTACTTATGCGCTGACAAAGTATTGTCGGCGAAAAAAAAGAAACAATTATCTGAGGGTGACCTATATGGTTCTGGTTTGTTTTAGTTATTGATGCATCTTCCACCATAATGACATTTGACTAAATAAAAATTTAAAATTGTGGCACTATTTATTATGTTTAACATAATTACTTCCATTTTAGTATTTTTTCCATTTTCCCAGAAACAGTAATTTTTGTCACTAAAAACCTAAAAACTTTACATCCAAATGGCTTAATTTTTTCACAGTATACTTATATACATGTTTGCTTCAAAAGATGATAGGGATTTTAAAATATTTTTAAAAATTTTACAAAAGTAATGCAGAAAACTGCTATGACAAATACATGTCAACGTATTACATGAAATATATATATTTTTGTAAAATATGTTCTGAATATTATTTCTAAAAATCGCTATTAAACAAGTTATATTCATGAATAAAAAAGTAGATGCATTTTGAAAAGTCTAATTATACTCATATTTTCACACAATTCTTGACAAAATTGTAATATTTTTGCAATAAATAGTCCAACTATGCTTACTAAAGCTAGTCATTAATAATTTTCTACTTGGTTCTGATATAAACAAGTAAAAATACTTCTGATTTACACTTTTAAAAAATCCTATTTGAGGATATTCCATGGGTCATGGTACTGAAGTAGAATCAATAACAATCGGTGTAATTAAATCGATATAACCAATTTTCTTCAATCAATATAAAAGAAATCAGATCTTTAGCGTTTTGAAAATGCCTGTTATCCGATCTCTATGATTTACATATAAATAGCAACACACAGAGGAAGATTTTATAGATACAAATGAAACCACAAGTAAATCTTTAAAAAACTCTGTTTAATAATATGTACGAATTATATCTACACTATATATTATCTAAATTTTATTAATGTATGTTGTAAATGTTTTTTGTTCATAAGCTTCTTGTTTTTATATTTTTTTCTAATTTTTTAAATCTTTATATGAATTTTAATAATATATCGTTGCATTTTAACTTATACATTTCTTTGAATGATTTTATTAATACTTTTCTATACATTACTATTAATTTGCGTATAATCGAATTTGATATAAATTTAAAAAAAAACTATTTAGAAAAAAAATAAAACACATTTGTTCATAAAAAAATTAAGATCAAGCGACACAGTGTAACGTCTTTCACAATATATAAATGTTATAAATTAATTATCATCTATTCTGCTATTTTTATATTTTATTAATGATGCTTCAGTATAACATAATATATGTTATGTCAGTAAAAGCATTTAATTATTCTGCCGATTGAAATAAATAAATAAATCGTACACTTTTCATAATTAGATTACGTCCATATTAAAGTTTTGCAGAAAAACATTTATCCAACAAATTAACTAAATAACAATAGTTGGTTATTTGAAAAAAATTGAATTATTATTATAGTTATATAATTTTATGATTGAATTTTTTTTAACAAATACAGTTAATTCATGAAAACCATGTTTTAATAGAAGTATATATATTTACTTATAATAAAATATTATTACATACATTAAATGTATCTTCACAGTGGCTCTAGGCTAGTTTTTCCCCAGGCTCAAACAAGTTTTGACTATATTATATTTGGGACGTTTAGAATATTTTTTAAAGAAATAGGATGTTTAAGACTTACTATAACTAGTCTTAATTTTCATTAACCATTACTTGATCAGGCTACCTCAGTTACCAAAGAAGCCTCAGAGTTGCCAACAATAGCGATGTAGATGCCACAGAAGTTATTTAGTTATCACAGAGGCCATTTAGCTGCCACAAAAGTCATAGAGCTGCCTTAGAAGACATTTAGTTACCAGAGAAGCTATGGATGTACCACACAGACCATGGAGTTACACCTGAAGTTATGGAGCTGTAACAAGAGCCTTGCAGTTGCCACAAAAGCCATGGAGCTGCCACAAAAGCTATAGAAAGACAGGTAGTCACCATAATAACTATGGAGCTGACTTAGGAGTCATCTGGTTAACACATAAGCCATCCACAGAAACCGTAGAGTTCCTACAGAAATCATGGACTTGCCAAAAAAGGCATAGAGTTGCCACTGGTATAGTGAAGGTGAACTCGCTCAAATCAAGGTTTTAAACATTTTAATTATATTGATTGGATAATTTTCTCCTAAACTAAATTAGGAAATTCTAGTTTTATCCGCTAATCCACGAGTACAAGTCTGTTAACGGCATAACTCAGAATATTCTATTTTCTATACTTTTCAAATATTTTTATAGACATCAATTTTGTTGTTATATAGATGGTAAAATACATGTTGTATATTTGTATGATTATACTCATATAGATCGGATAGCAACGGTTATCCGATTTCTATGATTTTACTAAACAGATATGAATAGATACATAATACATATTGTAAAATATTATTTTACTTATAGTTAAAATAACATTTAATTTGAATGTATACTTTTTAAAGTAGAACATCATTAGTTTATATTGAAAAGTGTAAAATTGTATGATAACAAAATTACTGTAATACATACTGTGAAAAATATATAGATAAATTAAAAAAACTAGGTATATACTGATTATTTTATGATAACCTCTATATTGCCATTATATTTCAAAATATATTATGCAGCGTTGCTCCAAACCGTATTTAACATTTTTGAAATACATGAAATCGGTTACTGAGAATTTAAACAAATTATTTTATAATAACCCTCTAAAAAAGTTAATAATAAAAAACTTTTTAAACTGTTTTGAAATGCTTTAAACCTAATTAATATCCTTAATCATAAAACTTATCCAAGTATAATAATGCTAAACCTGTTTCCAGTTTTATGTGTTTTTATCAAGTCGGTGAAAACATTATTTCGTACATCCGTTCAATAATGTACAATAATTAAACATTTTCAACCTGATTTCAAACATGGAACAATTATAGATTATATATTGTATATTATCCGTAGATATAGCTATAAAAAGGACACTCATTGTAATAAACAGGTTGTTGTAACCTATATATGATAAATATTTTTCTATAAACAAATACTTCAATTAAACAAGAGATAAAAAATCCATGACTGATGTTGTACAAAAGGGTAATTAAATTCATATTTCAAGTGTTAAACTGCGATACAATCATGACCATCTTATCACGAACGAAGTATTTTATTAAGTTTGTATGGATTATACTGGAACTATAATTGTTGTTAATCACTATGTATCATCAGAACCGACTGGCTACATTTATTGTTTAGATTTATATAAATATAATATTTATATAAAAATGAAATTTAGTTTAATTATTTAAATATTATTTTTGGATGTAGTTATAAATATTTCCAATAGTAAAATATACACTTAATTAAAACTTTTCATTTTGTAAAACGAGCAACACTTAGATGTAAAAGTGACAAATTCCATGAAAAACTTTTATTACTAATATATAAGAAGCATTTCACGTTACCAAGGTAATTTGAAAATAAAACCTATTGATTCACGGAAAAAGGGTTTCACCGCCCTCTTTTGTCTTACACAGTTTCACTCGTTTTGAAGCCAAATCTACTGAAGAAGATGTTTACAAAGTACTCTTTAATGTTCACTCAAAGGGAGAGGAGTATCTACTTATACCGGCACCGTTGCACATGAAGATCATAAATATTTAATATTTTGCAATTAAATGTGGTACAAAACTTGTTGTAAAAGTTGGACTTTATTGTTGTTTAGAACATTATTCAATGGCAAAGTGAAATTATCATATCATTTAAAACTAGCTAAAAATGCTTCTATAGATCTATAAATAATAAAAATGTGCTTCAAGCCGATTTTTTTCTTTTGAAGAGTGAAATGTCGGCTCTTTCATATAATACTTCTTGAGAAGATATGATTAGAAATGTTTATGGAATTTTAAATTATATTTTCAAAAATTGCGAAATAATTTGTGGATAAGCCCTATTATTTCATTTTAGGAAAAAAATTAAAATCAGATTATTACGAAGTAGCAGGATTGTTGTGTATTACTCAATCACCATTAAATATAACTTTATATCTTTCCCCATATTTTGTACTTTAACAAATAAATATTTTATTGAACACAATTTAAATTTGTCCAACCATCATAATTCTAAAATGAACCCTATAAGTATTGACATAATTTATATATTATATATGAATGTGTCCACTTAAAAATTATCATTGTTGCACAATTATGTGTTCACTGAAAAGATTAAATTGATAATAAATTATATAATTGTAAACATAGCAAGATTTAGTAATTTTCAAAATTATAATTTTACAGAAAAAAAATAAACGAATTAATTAAGAAATTTATTTAAATTGGTGTAATAAAACTCATAATCACATAACGTAAATCTCTTATAAAGTGGAAGTAAGGAACAGAGGAACAGAACATTAAAGCATTTCATTCCAAAAATATAAATCATACAATAATTTAGCTGTAGATCATTTCAAGCAAAATTATTATGCAAAAATATATTACACTATTCCGAATGAATAAAATTACATACGTCACATGTACATAATTTATAACAAGACAATATTACAACTAATAATAGTAGTACAGGAAGAGTGGATTCTGACTCACTTATAAATAGATTTATGAGTCATGGCTAAAAATAGACTATGACCCCCCATTTGGTTATACATAACTTACAATTTGAATAATAATTTAAATTTTATATTTTAATTTGTCGTTTTGCACAAATAATGTATTATTTTTATAAATAATTGATTATTTTTATAAATAATTGATTATTTTCATAAATAATAGCATATTTTTAATTTTAAATCGTCTCTTACACCGTACGTTTCGTTCTGTATTGTCTTAATTAATTCCGATTGGTCATATAAGTGAATTTTCATCAAATTATCATGAAATGTAATCATTGTGTAGGTGTTTTCTAAAAACTTCGATGGTCTACAACATGGTTCATTTACAATAAATGTTATATTTTCTTACATGTTAAGCAT
>JAUZND010079201.1:0-16222 GCA_034780555.1 Coelogynopora nodosa | reverse complement strand
AGTGAGAGAAGGATGGAGGGGAGGGAGGGGTGGATGGAGGGGGGAGCGAGGGAGGGTGGATGGAGGGAGTAAGCGAAGGATGGAGGGGGGAGGGAGGGAGGGAGGGGTGGGTGGACGGAGAGATGGAGGGGTGGATGGAGGGAGAGAGGGAGGGAGGGAAGGAGGAAGGGAAGTGACAACTTACCAGAGTGACGAGCTGTCCGCTCTCCATAACGGCCTTAAGTTCCTTCCCTTTCTCAGAGCCAGACTCAACCTCAGCCCGCAGTAGATCTCCACTCGACAGATGTGTGAAGCCGTACTTCTCTACCAACTTGGCGCACTGGGTCCCCTTACCACTGCCCGGGCCGCCTGTTAAGTACGCACGCATGCAAACAAAAGTACACCAATCACATAGATAGGTGAGATGAAGACAAAATAGGGCAGTAAGCTCGAGGTTTACGACGATCGAGACATACGTTAAGGTACTCTTTGTAAAAATTATAATTAAGTAATGAGCTCTTTGTTTTTTTCTGTCCAACACAGTTTATTTTTATTTGTAAGTTAAACTCAAAAATGTTATTGATGACAAAATGACACAAATAAACATGCAGCGTATAATACTACGTAATATCATGGTTCGTTTCAGTTAATTTTAGGGCCTGTGATCTAATTGGGCAGATTTCAGTTTAAAAATAAGCGATATATAATATGAAGAAATAATTATCAAAACTAAAAGATGAAAATAGCATTTAATGAAAGTTCCAAGTTGCGGGATGGTAGCTCGAACCCCATCCACCCACTCTGTGTTAGCTTTTGTACATAATATATGAACATAATTAGTATGATAATGATATAGTGTTTCTATTCAACTAATACTAATAAATGCAATCCTCATAAATAATATAAAATCATGAAAAATTTGAAATATAATAGACCATTCTAAAATTATAAAACGAAAAATACACAAATGGGATGTACAGATTTATTTACCATTTAATAAAATCTAAAATTTGAAATAATTATGTATATTCATACATCAATGTTGATAAACTGAGAAAAGTTGATAACTGGGAAAACATTTTAACTGAAAATAAACGATTTACAATCAGTGACTCACCAGGTCAATACTACTTATTTTCGAACTGTACTGCCCATGTATTGTATTATATAAAAATGATGGTATCATCTACTGTATAAAATAAAAAAATAACTATACGAACAGAGCATTTTCTAAGTGTGAAACTTTTTTTTTCATACGAATGCGGTACGTTTAGGTCTCATATTTGTATATTTAAAAGCTAAACTATATATACACAGAACAGAAACATTTGACAACTATATGTATTGTTATGTTGCAATTTATAACATTTTAATTTATTTTAAAACAGTAAATATAAGTAATATCTTACCGAGCACGAAGACCACTCTTGCATCAGCAAGACTTGGCTTTGGCATTTCTTCTGGAAGAGAAAGAGCACTGATGTAAGAGTCAATACTCCCGAGTAAGGTACATAGGCTACCACACTCAATAGCGCAGAATACAGTAAGATCTATATCTTACAAACTTAGGGATCGATCGTTCTATCGCAGCCTAATCCTATTATTTTAAAGGGGGCCTTATATTTGTTGGGAGAGGTAAGGGAACAAGTAAAACGGGATGAAGTTGGCATGTACAAAAAAATAACTTAATTGGGAAACACACACTTTATTCTACTAACATTAAATTCATAAACTCAATTATATAGTATAGGAAATAAATGATGGCTTCAAAATGCTAGATAACATAATGGTTAATTTAATAGTATCAGAAAACATAACAGAAACATACCATCTTCATCGTCCGAACTTTTACCACAAACATCTCCCATAATACAGGATCCGACAACAGAAGAGCACTCTTCCAAAGAATTCTATCAAATCCTCGAGCTAACACGTTTCGATGAAATGAAATGAAATGAAATTTGTACACAATTCTCAGAAGGCGAAACCAAATGAAACCCGTAGATGGCAGAAACAGTTTATTCGCGCAGAATATTATATTCTTATTACTAATGATTGTTGGGTATATTGGGTATGTATAGAATCAGATAAACACAATAAGTAAGGCGTATTCCAACAGGTGAAGTATATGTTGATAGCGCGGTTGGTTGTTTTGTGGATGTATACTAACTATAACATCGTAATTACGGAAGTTGCAATTTATGGGTGGAGTCCATTTCTCTCCAAAACTATGTTCTTCCACGTAATATACAGTCACGTAACTGTGTTTTAGCTGAATAAATGACGATATCGGCATTTTGAAATCGATTAGCAAAACAATGGGATAATTATAATTAACAGCCGTTAAAATTTATATAAGTTACATTTTACAATAAAATAATATAAGCTATATGGGATATTTGTAATCGTATGAATTTATTTTGTGTATGTGGAGGATATTTGATTAAAATATATGTATTCAATTCAGCTATTTATATATAAGTTATACATTTAATTAATAGTTTGGAAACAAATATATTTGTTTAATATTTATTATATATATATCAAATATAACAGGTCAACAATTCAAAATAAACGACCAAAATACAGAAGATGAGAAGTGCGTGTCTGTGTCAAGCTCGCAATACACTTCAGATCAATTTAATAATTTGTAAACTGGAAGTTGTAAATATTTAAAATTTAAGTATGCAAGTATACTTGATAAACTTATCACATTTCACAATAAATATGTAAAAGTTAAATTGAGTATTTACGAAAAACTTCAGCTAGCTTCAAATAAGCTATTAGATATTGATTATATTACACAAGATTAGTAGATAGAATGGTTTACCTAGACCATACCTAGACTAGTAAATATTGGAAAATACAAAGCAAGCATTTTCACTGGACGAAAATGAAAACCTATTTACCATATAGAGAAAAAATTCTACATTTTCTTAAATTAATCTAGATATTAAATCCGTCATCCTTTCAACTCATATAGACGTTAATATAGGCTTTTTAAATAATTGATTTAAAATCTATGTTTCAACTATTGCTTATGGCGACATCTTGCCATATGAAAATAGGCGGGTTTTTGCCAATCTAGCTAAATATTATAGAGTATAATCAGCTTTGGCCTTTAGACCTAAAAATATAAGTTATATTAAGTAACACTAGACCTACTTATAGTCATATGCATTATTTCGTGTAATATACACTAAAATATTTTTAATATTGTAGTTTGAAAATGGCAAAAGTACCGAATTTCGAAAGATTACTTTTGCGCATAAAATATTAACTGCTGTAATTTATACAGTAGATTTCATATTTTTTATTAAAATTTATTTTAAATATATAAAATATGGACTTATTACTTAATTTTCGTCAAAATACAATGAGGAGGGAATACATTTGGTTTAAAAATTAATTAGTGGTCTACATGATGTTACTTTCATATTGTGAATATATTGTAAGTATTGTAAATATATTAAGTAGCCTACTTAATGATATATTAAATATTTATCTCATATTATTGCGTAAACTAACAAAGTATTACATATTGAAATGGAAACAGGCCATCGAGTCTTTTATAGAAATGGGCATTTCTAAAGCTGTATACTAACTTGATCAACTATATTTAACCTTACATATAATACCAGTTATTACAAATATTCTGCTTATAATAAAATGATACAATCTCAATTCCAACTTTACACTAACATCATTTTAAAAAAAATTAAAAACATAGGGCTATGTTTAAGACAGTCAGTGTTATACTAAATTCCAAGTAAATAAGACACCCTGTTATAACTTACAGTCAATATAAATGCTTCAATAGCATTGCTATGTGTATTTACCAGCAGTACCTACGTATTAATATATATATATAATTTATTATAGAAAACGAACAGACGAAAATGTTTGCCTTTGAGGACGACACAACAAGCCGAAGACGGATGTCAACTTAGGAATAAAACTGAGAACAAACGTCACTAACTCGATTATAACCTCGAAGTACAGCGTGGTTGAATTTTATTTTAACTATATGATGACCAAAATTTGGTCATCAAACTAAATGACCGGTATAACTATCGCCAATAGCAGTAACGGAAAAGTGACCCTTGATACACACAAAACCATTGATTCAATCACACATGGCGAGATTTTCGGTTCCATTTCAATAGTATATTGAAATAAGCGAACAAATATACACCTAAATAATTTTGAATTTAATTAATGTAATGAACATAATAAATTGACACGATTGTTGCTATTGAAATCGTGTATAAAATGCGCAGTAGCTACAATGAAAAGGAACAACTCTGTGAACCCGCAGAAAACCTTCCTATGCGTAATTATAAGGCTTGAGTATCACTTATCTTGGAAAGAATATATTTTACCTTTTTTCAGGTTTTTCTTCTTTTATTTAACTTAAAATTAGATTTACAAAATTTGACAAATTATTATTGAATTACCATATAACTATTATCCCCATATTATTAGAGGAGTCACTAATTGATTTCAAACGTCAGGAAATTGCATCAACGAGGCACACTGTCTTATCTCCTTTTAACTGGATCATGGAGCTTTGCATCACGTGCTTTCAATGCGATGCCATAATTTAAATAAAAGGTAAACTGGTGTGCCAAAGTGCGGTCAAAGTGGTCAATATACTATCAAATTCTGTATTCGAGTGTTTTGAAAGAAGAATGAAAGTAAAGGGGTGAAGTTAAACATATTTGTTAGGACAATTTGAGGTTACCTTAGACAAATTAGAATTTAAGGACCTTGTTTAGGAAGAATTTAATGCTCAATTATGTTTTAATTAAAAAAATAAACTTATAAATAAGATAGGCTATAATTTACCGTCTTCCTCATCCAATTTTTGAGCCTGAAAAATAAAATAAACTTATTTTAAATAAATGAAAACATTGAGAAAAAAGAGACCACATTTCTAGGCAAAACAATTATTTAATCGGCTGTAATTGAAAAAGTTTTGAATGATCTGAAATTTTCTCACATTGGCCTTTTACACGGAATATTTCAACCGACAATATACATCCGAAAATAAAGTTAATACAATTTTCACATGGTTTAAAACATCAATAGCGTCATCCATTGCTCAAAATTACATATTTCATTGTTTTTTTAAATAAATAACGTTCATTGAAAGATATGAGGAACTATAAGA
The DNA here is from genome assembly GCA_034780555.1 of Coelogynopora nodosa. Lineage (NCBI taxonomy): Eukaryota > Metazoa > Platyhelminthes > Proseriata > Coelogynoporidae > Coelogynopora > Coelogynopora nodosa. The sequence continues at coordinate 11,070 of JAUZND010079201.1, read as the reverse complement.
GACTTGTACTATTAAAATAGAATATTTATGAGATATATAATCAACATAATAAGGTATTTAGCATTTGACCAAACAAATTTTATAGCAATAATGTGTTCTTGATTATTTCTTTATTAAAAACATACGACTAATTTTATTATAGTAATGGTTATTACATCATATAGAAAATTAAACTTTATTATGATTTTCATACTTTTTTTATATGTTTTATACTTGAATTCAATAAAATATTAGATCTTTTTCAATAAAAAATTTTACATGGTTTGGAAGATGCGATAAGATTGTATTTACATTTAGTATAACTTATTTTTGAGACAATAATGAGGTCATGACATTTGAACAGATAAATTAAATTCACAAAAATAACAGCAAAACTTTTCTAAATTTATATTAAGTGAAATTTGATAACAATGTAATTCATTTTGAAATTGCCATAATTTTTTTTAAGCTCGGGAACAAAAAAAATTCTACATATTTCACAAAACATTTTTTTCCTGCTTTTAAAAATGTCAGCAACCCATTAATGCCGGGACGCAGGATTTCCTGCGTGGTAACATTTTTAGCACTGAGTGATAAGCTATTTTGCAAATTAGCCTATTCTTTCTTCAAAATCATTTACATGACATAGGTAGGCTATGTAATTTTCGTCAATTGTTTAAATAATATTATTTTTGATATGGGTTCAAATGGGTTATTTTGCTGTGGGTTAAAATATTTAGATTTTTCCCGCCTCTTCTAACAAAAATGACAACAAGGAGGAAAAGGTAAATATTACATGTTATCTTATTTTTTCTGTTATATTCATGTAATATTTATCTGTTCGTTATTATACTTCATGTTTTTATATTTAGAAAAAATAAAATAACATGTAATATTTACCTTTTCCTCCTTGTTGTCATTTTTGTTAAAAGAGGCCGGAAAAAATCTAAATATTTTAATAGGCTGATTTGCAAAATAGCTTATCACTCAGTGCTAAAAATGTTGCCACGCAGGAAATCCTGCGTCCCTGCATTAATGGGTTAATGCCGACCTTAAAAACTACTTATTTATTCCTCCGGTTTTTCCTCAGGATTTTCCTCCGGATTTAAGTCACAACCAATATTTACATAATAGAATTTGCTAAAAAATTATTTATCTACAATATGCTGCTACGTTTACTAATAAAATATATGCATACTTATAAGGACCACTCTTCTATAGGATATAATCCATTCTGTTTCAGCTGGAAATTATACGGATTATTCAAAACAAAAATGTCATTATATATTATAGGAATTACATTAAATTATTCTTACATATTCAATACATATGTTATAACATGATACTTTCAATTTTCAGATATGCAGTTATGATTAATTTTCAAGAAATGATGAGGTTCCATAAACATTCAACAAATTTCACAAACAAAAGTTACTATACTGTTGACATATGCATATCTTATTTGTTTCAATAATTCATATCTGACATATGTAATTTGCACAACTTCAAAAATACCTTATTACAACTATTTCAAAAAGAGTCATTTTAATATAGTTCTTTTTATTTATATAAAATAGTGTATGTGAACACTATAATTAAGTATAGGCTAATGATGATTGCATTTGGTTGATTAAATAATAAAAAAACTTTTATTTATTTAATCGACAAAAAATAGATCAAGTTTAATTTATACAACAATTAAAGAAAAACTATATATTTTCACTAACTTCTTTAATGATTTATTTAATGAAGAATTCTTACAAGATACCAACAGTGTTTTACCATATATAGTAACCGATTTATAATTCCTATATATCATCTGATAGATACGCCTTTTTACCATATATACTGAATGTATGAAAAAATTTCTTTGAGCATGTCAATAAAACCGAAACTTGGAATATGTTGAAAATTTACAATTAATGTTTTAGGAACCGATTGTGAAGGACGAGAAAGAATATTAAAATACTTTGAACGTAAAAAATCATCGGTTTGATATTAATAAAGTAAAAAAGAACCGAAAGTGACATGTTTTTACGAAAGTCTCAATGTATAAAAAACACTATCTGTTGCACCGCACGGAGAGTAATGGTTAACCTGGCTGCTCTAACTTTCACCATACCTACTCCAATACCAAATTCTAAACCACTTCTGTCTGTTATGCAAGCAACGACAAGTCCGGAAAGGGGACAAACACAATTCACCATGAAAAGAAGGGATTACCATTTGAAATATCTTGTACAAGCCTTTGTTGAGAAGTTGACACATGTAATTTATTCGAAAGTACCATGAGTGATGTAAACCATCAACTATAAACTGTCTAAATCAAGAATAGGGATATCAAAATAATAATATTTTTAAGCGACTATTTAATCCTCTGTTGGTATTGATGTAATATATCATTATACGGTTAGAATATTTAAATGAGTAGTTTATAGAGTAATTATAAATATCTATATGTTTAAAATGAATAACTCTTCTTATACACAGACAAGACAAAAGAGTATTGTAGAAATATATTGCATAATATTGTAATATAACGTTAATCAATTTAATAAATCCAGTAATATATAAATTATCTATAGGGTGTAATTTTGACTATAATTTGGACATGTTTAAACCTTTTGATAAGTCGTATAAATGTTGTAACTGGCGTAATGAAATTGTGTGATTTTTTCAGAATTAATGTTTAATGAATTATAAATAAAATAATGAGATCGATGAACATTGTGTGCCGTGGACGTGATATAGTTACACTGTTCGTAATCAATTTATTTGTTATGATAATATATAATAATTCACAAAAAGAACGAAGTTTTTACCAGCAGCTCATATTTCTATTATTCTTACAATTACTCCTAATACTTATACTGAGACAAGTTGAATAGGTGAACTAGGTCAAAAAATGGTTGTGTCTTAAATTCAGAGGAAAAATCCGGAGGTATAACCAGAGGAATAAAAAACTATTTTTAAGATCGGCAATAAAACAAGTAGTAGGTACGATACATAAACAATGGCTGTTTGAAGAACGTAAACTGTAAAAAATATATAATAATATATATTTTAGAATTATATGAAATGTATACAGATATAGACCATTTTTAGCGACATTCTAAAATCCATTTAAATTGTTTTTTTAGCCACTTTGAACATTTAATTAACCCTTTGTGCGTGGACATACTTTTTTTAGGGTTTGCTACGGCGAGGGGAGGTATTTTACCCCCCCCCCCCCCCTCTCATGGAAAACCAAACTTTCTATCATCCGATTAAGCTGAAATTTGGTATATAAATACCTCCTAAAGACTTCTCGATCAACTTTTATCTTCAAAAAATTAATCGATTAGTATAATTTTTAGGACCTGATTAAGTCATAAACTCAAGTTAGGAAAACTATAGTAAAATAATCACATATATGCTATATATATTGACCAATAAATGCTATAATTTGTGTTCAATGCAACCAATTGACTTGATTCTTTTTGCATCTGATTCCAGATTACACGATCTATATTTGTTGATATAGTTACAAATATAGATACAAATAAGGTATAAGTAGTATAGATGTTACTTGAGAATTATTTTAAATAGCTGGTTATTTTAATAAATAATTTTATTGTTCAAGCTAAATGGATATAATTTACAATAAACTTATTTTTTCTATTTCTGTTGCAAATTTCAGCTCCTAATACCATCAGCAAGTATGAAAACTCAGGGGGGTATAAAATGGACCAATAATACCACACTTTTTTATGTTATGTAAAAACATTCAAAATTATATTAGTAATTATATGTTTTAGTTAGATAAAAGTATTTTAGTCACTGAGTAAAAAAATCAGGGTAATAAGTTTTTAGTTAAAAAAATATATATATATATTTAAAATGTGCATACCCCCCTCCACGTACGATCAAGGGTAAAAGTCCATCAAATTTATCTTGTTTATTTATCTTAGCTACTTTTGTATTGATGATCTTAAAAATGAGGTGTTTTTTCTTACTGATTTGTCCTCTGGTTTTTCTTCCAGATGTAAGTTAGAAACCTCAAAAAATATTTTTTGTATGATGATATAATAATAATATACGTGCCAGCATATATATATATTATTGTGTAGAGTATTGAGACTTAAATTTTATATGGTGTAGGCCTACTTATTTTTTAATTTTTGTATTTCGATTAAAGTGTTAAATCTATATTTAAAAGTTTTTTTTCTCATATTACAGTTATTTTGATATACATTTGGTCTATTTTATAGTCATGATTGAAACAATTGATGCGAGTCAAATGTTAAAATTGCTCCTAAATGGTATAAATTTACTTTAAAAGTCTTTTATAATTATATTATCAAGGCTCCTTAATAAAATTACACCAACAAACGATGTCATTTAAATATTTTATGATGTACATTTTGTTATTTTTCCCTTCTTTCTTCTTGCAAAAGTTTTGCGAAAACATGTACACTCTTACTTTTAAAACAATATGTTAATTTCTTGCCTCTCAATATCAATCAAATGGTTATCATTTAAGTAATACGAATTCGTGCATTAACAAAGAGGAGTTGGTGATACTAATTTGAAGCAGTTTAATTATAAGGCTATTAACAGTTTTTATAAGCGCCACTATCAAAAAGAAAATTCATACCGTACCAGCTCATTCAGTTTTGATTAGGCCTACACCATCCACAATTACTAGTATTGTTACAATTGCCAGTCAGTAATCAATATTTCAAAGAACACGCGCGTAGGTATACCTTCAATGAATATATATGTTCTACTTTTACTACTTCGTTGCTTTAATTCATATTATGTCTCTGTCGTCGTACCCATTTTCATGAATACGTATATAAAAAGTGATGCCTGCATTTTGAATTAGTTGATGTTAAAATGTAAGCTTAGCATATGTCTAAGGCCTAACAATGAATAGAGCTGAATTATTCTGTACAATGGTTGGCTTTATATCACTGAAAAAATAGCAAAAGGTCATACGTTGACAAGATAGTATGTATTATCAGGGACTACTATAGTAGTACCTGGTATTATACGAATTTAGTTTAGTCATTAAAAAAGTGATTGTTAGAACCTGATTAACAAAATACAAATTAATTTTATCGTATAATATTAAACTAAACAAACATTTTGAACAGTAGAATGCTTAGGCCCTATAAGGAATTCATTAAATGTATTTAATTATTTAGTCTTATTTTTGTATTAGACATATACTAACATTGCTTTATTATTTACATGTTCTAATTGTAAAAATAGTGTTAAATAATAAGATAATTATTTGCATAGCGAAAATATTACAATCTAAATATCATACTTCTATTCCACTATATTACCTTTTTTTCTTGAATGCAATAAGAGGTTTGATATATATTAAGTACTACATATTAGTTGATATACAGTTGACAAATTTAGTATATATATTTTATATAATGATATCATTCGACATACTGATTATGTAAATTAACAGGTGATTTTAGAAGTATAATTAAATTTTTTAATAAAATTAATAGGTTCTCAGTAAAAAATATATATTTAATACATAAAATTTATAACTTTTATAAGATTAAATAACAAATATAGCATAAAAACAATTTTAAAAAATTCACAACAAACGGCACACACTGCAATTATTACTCATATTAATCTCTTGAATGGCCAGCAATATTACTCTTATTGAGTGTCCTTAAAAGTTAGAATGTGTATAAGAATGTGTATACAAGATTTATAATACAAAAATGGGTTCAACACTACAATTCAAAATTAATACGTTTAGTTTGATTACGTTTATAAACTATAATGACGTTATAACAAAAAACATGAGTTAATAATTTATATATATATATATACATACACACACCAGGGGAATATAAAAGGCCTATGTGAAAGTGTAAATAAATATAAATTATTTTTTATATACGTTTTTTGGTATATATAATATGACAATTGTTTTATTATAGTCCACTTTGTCTTTTTTCACAGAAATTATTGCATGGGTAACATTAAAATAATATATTATGTAGGTATAACAGGGTGAAATGTTGTTTATTTTAGGATCACTTTGATTAAATTCAGCTTTGGAGATTTGGAATGGTTGTAGTTGAACAAATAGAGGCTATAGGTTGAAGTAAATATTTAGATATAGTAGAAGTAAAATGACCTATTTTGTAGAATCATTAGCAATGATTTAGATTCAATAGATTACATAATTATATATAGCTAAGATTATAAAATTTCTTCAGAAGTTTTAAAATGAAAATAATAAATGTGCCTTGCTTATTAATTTGTAAACATCACAATTAGATCGCAAGTGTAAACTTCTATCAATTGTTCACTGAAGATACGGCGATTAATCAAATCTCCAAATGAATAAACAAAGTAGGATGATTTTATTCGAAATTTTACGAATAAATTACGATGTGATTTTTCGACGGATTGTTTCAATGAAACCTAATTCAGGAGAAGCCGTAGTATGAATTTTTAAAGCAGCAGGAGTAGGTGGTATATTTTTGCCATCTGGTGATATAAAGAACATAAAAAATATATAAACTAAAAGCATTGCAGCTACGATCCATAGCACATATTGAACCCGTTTAGAGATCATGTTTTTCAAGATTTAACAGTACATTTAATAAAAGCAAAATTTTTGTTAGAACGGTTACGATGTGTAACTGTTTAAAACTTCTCTACTGTCTAGATTTATAGAAAACAATTCTAGCGATGCTATTATCCAATGAAAGTCGAACACCCCATTGGTATACTATATTGGAGACAATTATAGAAAGAAAGGTGATAGGATGAACGGCTACGTCAAAGATTCAACCAAATTCTGTAAACATCCAAACAATCTAGTTTTTTATATTGATTTCGAAATTAAATTTTTATTTATAAAATAGTGCATCAAAATAAATTATACAGGTAGGCCTATTCAGTCTAAAAAACAAATGTTTTTGAAATATTTATCAGATTATATTTATTTTTAAAACTTTCTCAATTGGAACTGTTGAATATATCGTAAATCTTCAATATAACATATTTAAATACTAGCAAGAATTATTACAGGCAAACAATTTAGAATTACAGTTTATGAGTTGATAAAAGAGGATATTCAAAAATTCAGTTCAATCAGATCACGTCATGGGATCTGCATTAAAATTTAAAAAATGTAATGTATGTAACAGGTAAGAAAATTAATGTGTAAATACTAGGGCGGATCCAGGATTTCTTTAACTCGTGGGCGCTCACTTTTGTGAGATAGACGATGAAGTTTTTAACTTAATTTAATACAATATATGGCTATAATATTGGTAAAATAGGCTCCGATTTTGATTTTTACCGGGGGGCTTGATCTCCAAAGCCTCGCGTTGGATCCGCCACTAAAATATAACAATATAAATTTGACTAATAACTAGAAAATTGAAATTGATTAGCTAAACTGTTAGTATATAGCCTAATAAAAAGACGCTTGCAGAAAGAAATTGTTTGTGATCTGTATTTTTGATTATAATATACGAATAACAGACAGTGTACGGTGAAACGAGTCATATAGAATGAGATATATAATCGATTTGAAGGTTTGAACAATGAGAGACTCTTTGAAGATATTAATAATTTTTTTTAATAAAAAATATTTATTACATATATTATTATAAATATATATATAAATGTAAATATAGTAAAAATAACAAAAAAATAATATTTTATATTAAGGCTTTCTTGTTAACATGTATATTATTGTTATAATGCATTAACCCTTAGTACTTATACATAGTTTTTAGGGTATGCTACGTGGAGGGGAAGTATTTTACCCCCACTGGAAAACCAAACTTCCTATCATCAGATTAAGCTGAAATTTGGTATATATAGATACCTCCTAAAGACTTGTAGAGCGATTTTTATTATCAAAAACATTAATTGATTTTTATCATTTTTATGATCTGATTACGTCATAAACTCAGGTAGGAAAAATATAGGAAAATTACCACATATATGCCATTTATTTACCAATAAATACTATATATTTTGTTCAATGCAACCAATTGACCTGATTATTTTTGCATGTGATTCCAGATCACAATATCTACATTTGTTGATATATTTTTTATAATTATACTACTTATGCAAATAAGCTATAAGTAGTATAAATACAATTTGAGTATTATTTTAAATTGCTGGTTATTTTAATAAATAATTTTATTATTCAAGTTAAATGGATATTATTTACGATAACCTTATTTTTTCTAATATATTAATGTTGCAAGTGTCAACTCCTAATATCATCGGCAAGTATTAAAACCCAGGGGGGGTATAAAATAAATCAATAATAAAAAACATTTCTGGTATGTAAAAATATTCGGAAATAAGTTTTGGAAATAAATAATTTTATAGACCTTTCAGGGTGTCCACATATCCTCGAAATTTCACTCATGTACATAAACATATATGTTTTTAAATTATGCTGAAATATATCTGAATACCTACTCGAAATTTTATATTTATTCTCAAATGTTTTTAGTTATCATTGAATTAAAACAGAAACTGTTCACGCGATATTTGTTACTTGATTTATTACATTTAATTTTTTTTCCTTTGGCACTATATAGTAACAACCAATATTTATTGTACATATTTGCTTGTATTTGTTTCAGATTGTTGTAGATATATTCAAATATTCGTACCTTCATATATACTCATTTTTTATTTTAAAATATACTCAAGTTTATTCACAATATACTCAAAAATTTTTTTTTAAGTATGGACACCCTTACCTTTAAATTCAAATTACAAAGCTCTTTCTTAGAAAAGTAAACAAATACCCTATAGCAATGACTTAATTAGGAATCTTAAAAATAAATAGAATACGTTTTTTGTAGGTTAACTTCCCCAATTCTAAAAACGATTCTAGTCAAGAGTATCTATACCTATAGATCAGGAGCCTAGAGTCTAGACTCCTGATATATCTAGGTATTTATAAATTATTAACTTTATTAATTATTAAATTGAAGATATCATTTAAAATTTTGTAAGTAATTCTAAAATTAATTAATAGTTAAAGGTATTTTTGGATATCATTATATACTATATTAGTAGTATAGGAAGAGCCTATTCTGGCTCACCACCCAACCTTTTGACCTTTGACCCCCTAATTTACTATTCTTTTTTACGATCCTTATCATTATGGATCATAAATACGCAAAAATCGTTCATTGGGTATATCTTTTCAGGGAAGTAACCTATGACAACCAAGGTTAGTATGATGACTCACAATTATAAGAAAACTATTTTTTATAATACCTACAAATATTTGTAAGTAATATATAACCTTAACATTTTTAATTAGTGTCTAATTACATTATAATTTTATTATTTAATTATAAAAATTGTTTTTAGACCGTTTTTGGAATTTTTGTTTGTTAGCCAATAACTTTTGATGTTTATAACTTTTTTTATACTATTTTTGGTTGTTGTAAGTAGTAAAAATATATTTTTTTAATATGTACATATTTTTTATATACTAAAATAAAATTTAATAGATAGACATTCAGAATAGCTATGAGCTACTGTCAACTTTTAAAAATCGGTTCAAATAAAACGAAGTTATAGACATTTCAGTCATTTACAGCTGATCAAATCAAGTTATATTTTTAAAGTATTGTATAGTAAAATGAAATTAAATAAATAGATTACCAGAATAGCTATGAGTCAGTGCATATTTTTTTTAATCAGTTTAAATTTGACAGAGTTGTAGACATTTTACCATTGTGATGTATTATTATGGCCATATATTGCACGATGATTTCAATGAGGATTCTGACGTTTCTTAGCTAGTGCACTGTTTTAAAGTTATAAACGAAATCATATACCTTATTATATTACTATGCACGTATACGAATTGACACTATAAACGTTGAAAACTATTTTGTATCACTTTCTTTGAAGCTTTTTAGAAAGCAGAAAGTTAGAACGTGTTTTACTATATGACGTTTTACTATAATATATAGTAAAACGTGTAATAGGTAATGTAATGTAAACGTATAATAGGGACTATCCTTTAATATCATTACGCATAACGGGGGTAGAGGTCTATAACGATATATAAGCACTTAACACTATATTGAAGTGTACTAGTATGTCTCTATTGTAAACTAAATATATCTAATAATCTTACTGTAATATTTATACTTGTATTTAGTATGATAGTGTTTATAATAATTTTGAAAATATTCCATGGTGATCCTTTTAAAATATCTAATCACCTTGTTTATATAAACTTATAATCTTAACTTAATATATTGCTAAATATAATAATAAGTATTAACGCTATATTTTAGGGTAATACATTATTTCTGTTATATTCATACATATTATATTGGGAATGAGTTATATTAAGCTGCATGTCGCGGTGTATATCATGAATGAGGAAGGTTATTGAAAATCGATTGTTTGTGATTATAGGGGAGATACAACATTTTGCGTTGATCGATAATTATGGATGGATCCAAATCGTATTATTTTGAGTGGAACAATGGCAACTTTGAGTTACACTGAAATGTTGGAAATATTTTGTTTACCTATTCGAATATTTCATCATGTATACCTCTAATGGTGTAGTATAATTTCGGCGTAAATAATTGCAAACATTTTAAAAACATACTTAACATTTTAAAATTATTGTATTTTAATTGTCGTTAAAACATAGTATTTGAGCATGATTAGCAATTTTATAGCAAAGAAAATGAGAAGCACTCGCTGTAGGTTAAAAAGTATAATTTCAAAAAATTTCGAACCTCTGGTTCCTAGTCATGTGACTAACTTATGAGCTACAGAAAAATAAACTTGCTATATACACAGAAAACTGACGTCATGTTGCGTGAACAATAATTACACATGAAAGGATTATAATACAGGGGAGAGCGAGAGAGAGAGAGAGAGAGAGAGAGAGAGAGAGAAATTAATCAATGTATATATATAAAAATAAACCAGATTAGCGTAGAGAAAATAATCAATCCAGAGATACAAGTTATAAGGTGAATTAATAAATGAGATAAAGCAGTTCTTCACGTTCGACCTTGCTGTTCATAGATGGTGAAAGTT